>VACF01000134.1:0-79064 GCA_006891605.1 Pleurozium schreberi
CAAGAAATAGGTTTTAGCATTGTTAAAAAGAATCTTCAACATTTAATGAAGCTTTGCCTCTTTTGGGATCTTTTATATAATTACCAAGAAAGGTTCGATACGGAATTACTCTCTATAATTTACTTTTGGTTGAAATTTTTTCAGGTCTGATCGAAGTCTCCAATCAACAGGGTGGTGAAGAATATATTTATATCCACACATATGCAAACACACTTGACTGACAATGAAGAATTTCCCTCGTCGGATGAATCACATAATAATCTCCAATTAGGCTATCCCGCATTCCATCATTTCATGTATGGAAWTCRGTACAACTGCCCTCATTCGTTMAATTAGTATTCAACAAGAGAAGCACCCATATCACACCTGTCGCTTTTCGCTTGTGTGCTGGTCAGTGTTTGGTGCTTCACTCAACACATCAACCTCCCGAGCATGAGGTCGTCTGTGCCTCTTCTCCTCGGCTGCTGCTGCAGGTAYAATGTCTCTTTCCTTTCGACTGTTCCATCGTTCTATCTTGGTCCGGCCTCGTCTCTCATGGCCATCCTCTTCGCCTGAACTGACTTCGTCTACGGCAGACTGCCTCAGCTCTATTTTTGTGGAATAAGCAGCAGACACATCGTCATTATCTAATCTTCGACTTGCTGGCTGTGGTCTTTTTGATCGCAAAGAATTACGAGAATCCACACGCTCTGACACGTGCTCCTGGTAGACCAAAACGATTAGCATGCGCACCGAAAGGAAAAAAAAGGAGTTCATCCAATAAGTAATGAACAGTTAATAGACCTGAAAAGGTGAAAGAAGGTCCTTACTTTGTCATGCTGCAAACTTGTATGATAGCTGTCCTTATGGTCTCTCCTATTCTCATCGTCGTAATGAGAACTCAACCGGCCACTGTCTCTCTGACTCCTGCGCTCATCATACGCATGGTCACGGCCTCTCTCCTTAGCAAGTGAAGTTCCATTACGAGCAACATCAGCTTCCCTCTCCTCTGATCCATCGCGTCTACTTCGGATCTGCAGACGAGCGTCATCCCCCGTCTCCCGCCCATTCACCAACAATTTTCGAATGGACTCAGACCTCGTGCTCCGGTCCTCGCCTTTTCTTCTATCCTCACTTTCTCTAGGCCTGTCCTCCCTACACCCACATCCGAAAGAGTCAAATCCAAGAGACAAATACATTAGTCACATTTAACACTATCGCGGACGTTAAAACCATTTGCCTCTCTACATTGCAAACTACACATGATCACCTTGTCTAATTAAAAGGAGACACAGAAACCAATACAAGTCTCAAAAACTAAGCTGCACAACACTATTCCCCCCTGCTTCAGCATAAGAGTTCTTTAGCAATCTCACATGTGCCGACGRCTTCTCGATTCCCGTTCTCTACTCTCCTCGACTCGATCGCCTCCCCTTGAGCGTGTGTCATCCCGCCGTTCATCCAATCGATCATCCCGTCGATACAACTCTTTACTTCGATCCTCTTCGTGATCTATCCTGGATACATCCTCACGGGAACGATTTCCTTCTCTCTGATGTGACCTCGTTTCTTCTCGTCCTCGACTCCTCGCCCGATCTCTGTCATAAGACCTCGTATCTTTCTCTCTACGGTCTCCATGCCGAGAGCGCTCCTCGTGCTTCTTCTCATCCACCCACGACTTTTGAGGGTCCCCTGACCTTTGCCAATGACCGGACTCCTCTGTCTCTCTTTTCCGACTGGACTCTTCCCTCTCCCTGTGATAGCCATCCCTATAATCTCTTCCATCGGGTCTTCCGCGTTTTCTAGCTTCGTCATTCCTTTCTTCCGCTCTGTCGCGTCTTCGGGCTTCATCGAAATCCCGTCTTTCTCTGTCCTCACGACTCTTGCGATCATATGCAGGCTCATCTTTTCCACGATGACCCTGTGAGCGATCTCTTCTGTGTAAATCGTCTCKTTCCTTAGTGTCCGCAGGCCGTCTCCTAGATCCAGAATCGCTCCTATAATTATGATGCTCTGAYGCTTCGTGGTGCCTAGGTCCCCTCTGGTAGTGATCGGTATCTTTCACTCTAGCAGGTGCAGGTTCCTTAAAATTGTCTAAACTTGAGTCTGAATTTTCGTCAGAGGATGACGACCCTGACGAATCACCTCGCCTTGCAGTGGAAGCAACCATCTTCATTCTCTTAGCAGGTCTTATTKGTTCACCCAACTCTTCGCCTTCAGGGTAATCCTCTTTAGACTTGGACCTCTTTCGGCCTCCAGACAGCTGCTCAAGGGGAGGTTCATCAGGACCCTTCTCAGCAAGTACAGAACGAGACCTCCGACCAGCCACCTTGGCATCAGCATCATACTCTCGACTGAGACTCTCACGATCCCTATTCCCATGAGCGCCGTGATGTTCATGGCCTGACCGATTTGCACCGCTCCCATTGCTTAGCTCGTCCTCCCAGTCWCCACCGGAATGTGGACCCGCACGACTTTGGTGTGTCAATCCTGGAGGCGTTCTGCGMCTATTCATCCCAACCAAAAATGGATAAATAAACTTCACATGGTATCATCTTCGTGACCGAACTCAGTAATGATAGAAGTCCCGCTTACCCCCCAAGACGGTCAAAAATCACGTGATCACTTTAGGTCACACCCCGCTCTCCACAGGAAGAATAAAATAAGTTACAAAGCCACAGGCGAGCGTTTTGCACTTGGCCATTCACTCCCAATGGAGATTCGCAGTAGCGCCRACAAAGAATTCACTCAYGGAAACGAGCATCGCCATTGCCATTGTGACTGCGAGTAGTGCACACTGCAGGCCCCCCCCTCCTCTGGCTTGTCGTCTCCCTCGTCTGCTCGGGTTTGGGTTCGTTCTTCCCCTATCCAAGACGAAGGCGACGACGAGAAGTCTAGCAATTCTGGACGAAGATGACGACGGAGGACCGGACATCGATGAAGATAGCGAGCAGAGGACGAACGAAAGTTGGTGAAAGACTAACGGAGTGATAGCGTCCGTCAGTGCGTGTCTGTAAGGTGCTTCGGTTTATTAGTGTGTCACACTCACTAGTCACTATTGTAGTCATAAGTAAGTTATGGTCAACCCACGAAGGATATTGGAGTGACTCAGTGATAAGCGTAGGTTTTGATGATTTGTTTTGCTAGTTTTGGAGATATACTGACTATTAACAATATCTTTGTTGGTTACTGAGTGAAGTCAAGGTCATGCACCTGTGTGCTAAATATGTACTAGTGTCATATTCATAGTGTGCCATGTGCCATTGCTACAACCAAAATAAAAGTTTAACCCCAAAAGTCCCATTGTCCCCTCGGGGGACAATTTGGATTTCAGGCAGGTTCCTTGTGACTTTGATTTTTTATGAAATTTTTTGAAACTTTCTCATAAGATAGAAAAACAAAATAGCTTTGTGGGAATATAAATTTTTATTTCAATTGGTTCCCGGGAGCAAAAGTTATACGACAAAAACCCTAGAACTGATCTCAGTAGGCAACAAAAATAATTTTGCAAAAATTCAAAATTAAATTTTTAAATATATTTTTTTGAAATGATATATTTTTGTCTACATGTGAAGCTTTGATTCATTCTATTTGGACTAGTAATTAGAAAGTTATGGACAATCTTGTTTTTCGGGCAATCTAAGCATCTTCTTGAAGAAAAAAACATATAGAATGCAATTTTCACAATTTTTCAAAAAACATTGTTGGACAAGGTGAAGTTTACTTTCTAGAATAATCTCACCATTGGGATTTTTGTGTTTCCATCCCATCTTAGAGCTATTAACCATTTAGTTTTTCTTTCAATCTTAGACCTATATTTACTTCACAATTTTTTAAAGATTGAAAATCAAGTGTGCTTTTTTTATTTTTTTATTTTAGACTTTCAACTCAATTTTTCAACATAAAAAATTTTAAATTCAAAGTCCATAGTGCAACTTTTTTTGACAAATGACGGTCAAAGTCACCTGAAATTGCAAGCCAGTGTTCAAAAAAACTTTCTTTTTCAACTTTGAATGCTAATATCTTCCAATCTATATGGTCAAACTTCATGAAATTTTTGCCACATGATCCAAGACAAGTGAAGTACAAGATCCTACGGTTAGATTTTAGGAAAAAAAATCTTGTTTTGTTTTCTTGGATGAATGCAACAAAAATGACAGTTTTGAGTGGTTTTTGATTGAAAAATGGCCTTGGGACTGTAGGGGTTGAAAAGTAAATATAATATTAAAGCTTTTTTCTTTATTCATAAGAATTTTGGAATTTCATACCTTTCACACAACAAGTTTAAAATGTTACAAAACAAAGCCTGCGCACCAGTCATTTTAGAGCAATTTTTGACAATATCATAAATGCAACCAAAGGGTGCATGGTCCCAAAGATCTCAAAGTAACAAACAAACAAAATCAATAGCCTAAATTAAAGGCATGGATGGATGGTTTTTATTCCAAAAAAAATTGGAATATGTTAAAATAGATTCCTCTTCAAAATGTACACATACCTTGTTTTTGAAAAAGAACTTCCTTTAATTTTGGCATCTGTTTCAGAATTATTTTTTGCAAAACCCTRCAGCTACATTATTTGATATTTAACTAGTGTGACATGAGCTATTGGCACATCCAAATCGAAAGTAAAAGTGATTTTATGTTTTTTTAATTCATAAACAAAAAATTTGAAACTCAATAATTTTCTCACCGTATGCTAAAACGCCTATGAAACAAAGTCCGTGCATCCCTCCTCACCAAGAGTTTTTCAATGGTACCAAGAGCACGACTTAGGGACACACGATCTAAAGACCTCATCGTAACAAACAAATAAAATAAAACAAACAAACAACCTATCTTAACCCCTAAAATTGAAAGGCCATTTTTTTGCCAAAAACCACTCAAAGCTGCCATTTTATTGTATTCATCTAAGAAAACAGAAAAAACATTTCTTTTGAAATCTTATTTTAAGATCGTGTACTTTGCTTGTTTGAAATCATGTGGTAAAAATTTCATGAAGTTTGACCATAGAGATTGGAAAATATTAGCATTCAAAGTTGAAAAAATATATATTTTTGAACACTGTCTTGCACTTCTAGATGACTTTGATTGCCATTTGTGAAATGTTTTTGCACTTCAAACTTTGAATTTGAAATTTTTTATGTTGAAAAATTGAGTTGAAATTCTAGGAAAAAAATTCAAAAAGAAAAACTCGATTTTCATTCTTTAAAACTTATTAAGTAGAAATATGTCTAAAATAGAACAAATAACTAAACTGTAAATAGCTCTCAGATAGAATTGAAACACAATAATCCAAATGGCGAGATTGTTCAAGCAAGCATACTTATCTTGTCACACAATTTATTTTTTTTAAATTGTGAAAATTGAATTCAAAAATAAATCCTAAAAGTTATTTTTCCAAGATGTTTGCGAAGACGAAGCGTAAGCAATTGGCAGCACTTGCGGCTCTGAAAGCTACCTCTCCTGAATCATCAAGAAAGCCCAGGGAGGAACATCAAGACGGAAATGACCCCGCTTTCAATGAGGAGCCTAATGATAAGAGGTCGGGTTCTCTCGAAATTCGGCAGCAGCGGATTATATTTTGGATTCCTCCTTTAGATCCATCCCCACGACTTGTAAATTCTAGGAGCTTTAGAATAAGTGGCACACCKTCCAGGAAGCGGAAGCTSTCCAGCGTCAATGAAGAGGAAAAGTCCTMTTCAGATGCTGAAGATGGGCACGTCTACAAAAAATATGCTAAGGTAACTATTGYTTGAAYTCTTCGCTTGTCTATACAGTTGTGGGAAAACTTGTAAGTCTTTTTTGATTAACTTGTGTACCTTGCATATTTCGTAAACACACCTCTTTAACTACTGCAATCGTTCTTTTTGGATTCAGATCATCCTTAAACTCGATAGCTGGAACTCGGAGAAAAATGTCGATCCTCCTCMCCCTGTCGATGTGCCTCCTCTTGATGCGTCCCCTGTTTATGCAGAGAAAGCATATCAGAGGAGGAAACCAGTTTCTCGCATTCTATGCAAGGAGAGAGTGCTATCYGTACTGACGGACAATATGAACSTTCCCGCCAGCTCGTCAGTGCCASCAAGCAAGAAGACAAGATTTGTGGACAAACATCAACGCAGTCTCTCTGCTGGTGATGGAGGAAACGCAAATGGTTTAGCTGCAGATGACACCATAACGAGAGAACCCTCATCTCCGTTTTCTAGAAGACTGGGCCTGAGGACAAGAAAGACCGTCTCTCTTAGGGATTTGGTGTCGGATAAGTCAGGAAGACAAGAGTTAAGTTCTGAGCAAGACACTGTATCAAGCAGGAATCCAGAGAAGACGCAGGAGATTGTATCTTTGATTTCCCGTCGGCAGAAAACCAAATCGCTGAAAGACACCGTACCACAGCATAGCCCGACATCAGCTAGACTTGATGTCACATCACATCCTGAGGATCAGCGGAAGTTGCGATCGGCAGAGAAGGTGGGCGTCGATCCTGGATTKTCAGCAGCTGGTTTGAGCGTGCAGGTAGCGAAAGGCACTGAATTGGAAAGGAACTTGAAAGTAGCGACAAGGAACACGGCTGGGTTGGGTACTCAGAAATTTACGACACAACCAACTCATGATGACCTAGAATTAGCTAGCCRCTCGGATAGTCCAAGTTATCGGACTGGAGCGATGTCATTGGGTAGGCCTTCGTCTAAGATGAACAACTCTACTTCTCGGGTGAGCAAAGTGAAGTTGCTGACGAGAGCATCTGAGAAACAGGGTAGAGTGGTGTCATTACCTACACCAGTGGCACGAATCAGGAAGAGAGCACTGACCCGGACTTTGGGAAGAAGAACTTCATCTGCTTTGGAAACCGCTTCAGTCCAAGAAGTGGATGCATTGGATGATTATAGACCTGACGCGGCTGTACCTATTACGTTGATCGATCCTGTTTGGAACCGTATAACCACTGGACCTGGGGTGCCGTCGGTGGACGAACCGAATGAACTGCATCATGGATCTGATGTAGTCACCAGTAGTAATAATGCGCCGCTCAATTCAAGCAGGAGGATAGGCTTTCTAGGCAAGCACGGAGGCTCCGCTGAAGTGGACCTGACGAGAGTGAATTTGGGTTCAGATGTGCGAAGAGGAAATTATACTTCTCACGTGAACTCAGTGACWACCTCAGGAAGAGCGAATGCTAACGGTAACAACCAGTCGGGGGCAAAGTCTGCAGAGGCTGCGACTTCCTCGCATTATCAGAATGGAGACAATGGACACATAGACAACAGCCAGTTGATGGCAAAGTCTGGAGCCGCTGTGATTCCCTTGCATCATCAGAATGGAAACGGTGGGCAAATTGGCAGCAACCAGTTGAGGGTAATGTCTGGAGGGGCGGCAACGTCCTTGCACCATCACAATGGAGACAATGGACACATAGGCAACAATCTATTCAAGCCAAAGCCTGGAGGGGCTGCAACTTCCCTACATCATCRGAATGGAGGCATTGGTAACACTCAGTCGAGGACAAATCTTGGAGGGACTGCGCTTTCTTTGTATCATCGAAATGGAGACAATGGACACATTGAGTTGATCCGGCAAGGAGGGAAGCAGATAAAGCCTCAATCTCGTCTTCTCGGAAGCCATGTCAGAAACCATGACGACGTGGCTGCCATGGTTAAATCGAAGCTGGACGAGGTAGGGGGCTTGACAGAATGGCTCATCGGTGGTGGCCTTGGAGTCTTCGTGGATCTCTTTCAGGAGCGGAAGATTAAAGAAGGCGACTTGATGCACTTGACCATGAGCTCTCTGAAAGAGATCGGAGTCCAGGCTGTTGGTCCTCGCCGGAAGCTTATTTGGATGATCGAGCATCTAATTCCAAACATAACATTATTAAGCCAATCTCAACCAATCTCAACCATCTGAATTTAATTGAATCAAAGTATATGAGGTATGTGCTGTAGAAACAAAATTTGACCCTCCATAACTTTTGCATAGTGTATCCAAATGGCATGTGCTTTGGTGTTTTGAAACCTCCTTTCACATGCCAACAAGACAGTATGACATTCTCAACAACACCTAATAATAGTAACTCTAATAATAGTAACTAGACACAGTACCAATTTGTGGCGCTTTTAGGTGTACCCACCTTAGTGAACCCAACCCAAAAGGGTCAATTAAGAGGGTCAATTCCTCATTTGAGAGGTGGGAGATCGACCCTGGGACCTCTCACGTGCAATCTTGCGCGCCGGCGGTATCTGAGGTATCTCGCGACAGTAACATCTCTCTCCCCAGTCCCAGGGCTGCACAGACTGCGCCGGTACTCCGGTTTTATCCAGGCTCTGCGCTGCCGCGAGACGACTATTGGCAATTTCCGTGCTACTCTGAAGTGGAGCTCGGCGTCGATCCGGCGACCTTCTCGAACATGCTTGAAGCTCTGCCTGCTCCTCTCAGATCGAGAAAGATTGATTTGTACTCCGTATAATTTTCCGTTTTTTGCTTTGTGAGCAGCATGTGCGGATTCTTTGCGGTGGTGACGGTCGAGTTGCGGGAAGAGTTGCTGGTGGTGGAAGAAGATGAGGCGGGGGGGGATTCATCAGTGTATTTCATTGCGCGCGCAATCTAAGAGTTTAGTTTTACAGTAAAGTTAAGGTATGTTCGCACTTGGTATTAGGGTTGATGTTTGCGATATGAATCCGGTTCAGAATTAGGTCTAAATGCATTCCTAAGGTGTCCTCCCTAACAACAGTCTTGAACACTAAACGTACGCGAACGTACCTTACGCTYTAGTTTTTAAGGGGTTGTACGTTTTGGGTGGTGCGGATCGAACCTCGATACATAGCGAGTCCGTCCTCTTGTGCACAGATAAGAGATCGTTGCCTCTAGCTGTGTAAGTTGTGACGAGACTCGGATCATGGGGTTCTGGCTTGTGCATACTGTATTCAATAGGCTAGATCGATGCAGCAGATACTGTCCTAACGACGAAAACGACAACAACAACAAAAACAACCCACAAGGCATACTTGTTATGAACTAGTCTACGTGTTTTTCATTTCATTTTTCTGAGGTGAAATTAGGGTTTTCAGCGGTGTTTGCGAAGATCGACCATGTTCTCGTATATATTCCATCATGCACGGGGCCTTCAATTCCGTGTGATARTAGTAAATGGAAATTCTCAATCATGTGGGTCACATCCCTTCCACTTCGGATCGGAGGAGCAACCAACAACGACGGTGGTTTTGAATGAATGGTACTGATCCAGTTGATAAACTTGCATACAAACGCTTCAATCGCTTAATTTCTTGTGCTCCGATTCTGAAGACATCCACCACGACTCTCCCCACGATCGAAGTGGATCTTCTTCTCCGATTCTGAAGACATCCACCACGACTCTCCCCACGATCGAATTGGATCTTCTCCGATTCGGGCTTGAATTGTCCAATTTTGCAAGTTGTCCAACCCTAATGCATTCGCGTGCATGCTTGCGACGATTATCTCCCTTTGCATCTGGTAGGTCGTCGTGCGCAGATGATGCATAAATGTATAGAATTCGAACCTTTTCATAGTTCTCCGGTTCCAGAGGGATCTTTCTTGCAGTATGGGAATTTGAAGCAGTCCAATTCTCTCTTGGGGTAACCCTTTCTGCAGATCAGGTATATGACACGACAACATCAAAGGAAGAAGGGAGTTCATGAATTTCGTTAGCGGAGCTTGGAAGCAATACAAATTCCACTTTAATTGGTCACACGAGCTGTGAGTAGTGTCGTGCGAGCCTCGAGCTTCAGGCAAATGCTATCAGGCTTTTTTGCAGCGGGGGGCGTGAATGCAATGCATTACGTTGGGAGGAAAATCAGCAAAGCATGGCAGTCACGATACTAGGGCAGATAAGGAAATATGGATACATAAGGTACAGCATGCCAAGGAGCGGGTCGTTCGAAGGGCTGACGACGCTGATTAATCCTCCCGGCTCGTGAAACCTCAAATTTTCTGCTGTATCTGTTTTCTACCTGCAAAAAAACTTAGAACCGAGATGAAGGTCCTGAAGTTGAGGTCTTTCAAGTGGGTCTTGTGACCCAGCCCTTACAAACGAGGTTAGTTTTCCATTTCAGCTCCTGGGAAACTCAACACCAGTTGGAAGAATCAGTTTCCCTTCCTCCTCCTTTGCGCTTTGGCGTCTTAAAATAACCAGTTCTAGTGCGGTCTTTTGCCACCCATGAAAATTAGAACTGTGCTAGAGAGGTATCAGAGCCTCTTCAATTCTTTGGGGAGTGATATTTCATCCTCTGGTGAGGTGTCACAGAATGTTATGTGCCGAATCTGGACCTACCTGTGGATGTCGGTGGAATGTGAAGCTGCTACCAAAGGAACAAGCAGTTATGCTACGAGAGTTTGCGTCCATCTAGTACTGGCTCGCATTTAGAATACCAACTTCTTCAACCATCTATAATTGTAATCGCAGTAGATGCAGTCAAATTTTTATTCCATCTTGTTTAGACTTAAATTTTACAATTAAAAAAATAATGAATATGTAGTAATTATAGTAATTTGTGTAAAAAAATATTSAAAAAAGATTGAAAATCTTGTTCTTAAAATCTTCTTACAAATTACAAACCAAGTGAAAACCATCTCATTATCTTCCATGGAAGAAGCTCTCATTGAGGTCACTTATTTAGGTCTTTTTAGCATTTGAAAATTTCTATGATTGGTCAAAATTGTACTTTCAACTTGTATGTGCAAAAAAGAACAAGATTCAGTGATGAGAACATCAACAGTTTCTCCAAATAGTATACTTTCCAATACTAGGCAAATACTCCTTCCGTCTAGAAATAAATTGAAGGTTTCCAAATATACTTGTTTCAAATTGAATTCAAAATTGGCTCTCCACAACTTGATGGACATCAAGTGAAGCTAGTTTAAATACCCCAAAGCAAAAGAACTGGCAAATGTCACACTCCAAAGACTATATAGCAATTTGATCCTTGCAAAGGGAATCAAAATGCAACCTCTAACCAACCAAAGGCAAATAATTCATTCCAAAACTAAACAAAATCTACTACTACCAATTCTCTTGTTGAGGATTTCTTGGAGTTGAGTCAAAAGATATTGTCAGAATTAAATGCAAAGAACATCAATTTGAACGTCACTTTTGCCACTTGTTTTCAACATGTGCTACTTCACTTTTGACTTCCATTTTTTCATACCCAGTGGGATTTAGTAGAATCTACAATATCTCAGCAATCTTTTGAATATAGGAACAACTCACACATTAATCTAGCCATTTATAGGAAACCTCAAATTTATTTCGAGACAAAGGGAGTACTAAACCCTATAATATTTTCCTTATAATTTTTGTTTGACCATAGTGTTCTTAGTTTTGAATATAAAAATGTAATAACAACCTAATGCCGTTTACATAACAAAAACAAAGTGTTTGAAAAAATAGTTTTCTCTAGTCAATAATTCTACCCAAAGTGAGGCAATAACCATAAAATAATTGATAGGGCATTTGGGAATAAAAGTTCTAGTGCCTTAATATTATTTGGCATCATGTTGCTACTTGAAAGTCCAAATGGGATTGATTTCTTAATTTTCTTAGTGTGACTTGGAAAATTTTAGATGTAATTGATAATAGTATTGAACACTAAATCTTGGATATGCATTAAATGATAATTCAATTTAAAGTGGCCTATGATTACCCTATAAACTTTGAATACAATTCTCTTGCTATTTGATTTTGTTCAACTATTTTTCTTAATCTTCATTATAGGTCATTTTCTAATTGAGTAATTGAGCAAGGATTTAACTAAGTTATTTTTATTGAATTGAAACCCCATTCAAGTTGTCTGAATTTTTGTCAATTTAACAAAATAGACATTTGTGCCTCAGCATGGACTACCAATAATCTATTAGTATTATATCAACTGCTAAACTATTGGACAAACTTCCATTTCAGTCACGATGATGCCAATTTTGCAAGAAATCATTTTTTTAATCACATCCATATAACTTTTTGTATAAACTAATCTAAAGTCTAAAAAAAGCATTAGAACATTCATTTGTATGCACCCTTGATAATGTTAAAATCTACTTGATAAGTTTTCCTAAACTATTGTATTCTACAACTTAGTACCTAAGGCAAACTAGCCCATTACTTGCAAATTAAAGATCTATAATAGATACTTAGGAAAAGACCCATGAAAGTCTTGTATCAACCCATAATAGACTTTTTACAGTAAATAAGATTTGTACTACATTAGGTTGAATTGATGGCCACAATCATTGTTAAGGTTCCGTTCACCATGCAAGTGAATTTTGAACTTTTTCCTTCAATAATCCAGAATTTATCACCATCTTAAGTTTTGCACATTTATTTTGTGTCAAGCAAATAATCAATTGCAGACTAAATGTCAATAGATTAATTATTTTCACACTGAGCTCAAATTAAAGCCTACTTGTATGGTCAATGGAGCCTCTAATGTATTGTATGGTTAATGAAACTTCTACCTTAATTGAGCTCGCAGATTGTTGTTGTTGTTGTTGTTGTTATGTTTCATTTTTGTTCCACCCTCATGGTTGATCCTGACATGTACACAAAATTGCTTGCAGGCAGGAAGAATACCCTAAACCAGCTGCTTCAAGCCATGCTGGTGCGATACCAAGGGCTAGCGGCCGAGGTGACCATGTGGTGAAAGATGGACATGAAAATGCAGGATCAAGCGCTGGTCACCGTCAGGGAAGGCCCTCTGGGGGTCGTGGCCGAGGGGGCAGGAACGCAATGGATTCAATTGAAGCTCTGGGACGATGCATGTGAGCCTCTTTATATAATTTAATGACTGACTGCATTGTGAAATGACACAATTCATTTTTAGGGTTTAGGTTGTCATTACTAGTTTGTTTTCATATCTCACTCTAGAATATATTGTAAGAGTTTAACATTCTTGCATGTTAGGAGATGAAACGTGMAGTCGGTTTTCAGCACTTACAGACTTGGTTTGCGTTCGTGATCAAGTTTTGTTGGTTGGTGTCTCTATATGCCATGGGGAGAGATTAGGTTATGATTTGAAAATGTACAGAGTTCTGGTGCTTAATGAACATTAGATATGTATTAGAAGCAACAGTAGTATGTTGTGGCCCATCATTCCAAAAAATAATTCTGCTTATGTCTAAGAGAAAATGTGACATGTGATCTTAGGAATGACGGCTCTTTAAGATAGCGGAATGGGGTGTTGAATTTTTCATTTAGTTGAGGGTTATTCTGAGGATTATATGATAGGAGACGTGAAGAACATGCATTTCCGCGCTTGCTATTTGCCGCTGATTTACTTTCGTTTTCTAATTGGCGAGATATTCCAGGTCGGGGATTCTTAGGCATCGAGCTGCAGATTACGATCTAGAAATGAAGAGTGATGGATTTGTTCTAGTGGCCGATCTTTTGAAGCTAAGCAAGAAAACTGCAGCTGGCATTCCATTAAGTGCTCATAGTGAGGAGGATGTGCGCAAGGTGACTTTGCATTTGACATCCTCTATGAAGTTTCGTAATCTATGTTGCAATGGGTGATGTGTCTTATGATCAGGGGCTTGCAAGCTATGTCATGACCCTGTAGAAATTGGGCTTAGATTCCGTTGTTTGATTGCAGGCTGTTGCAGCGGACGGGAAACAACGCTTCGGGCTAAGAGAAGAAAGTGAGAAACTTTTTATTAGRGCAAATCAAGGTCATAGTATCAAGGTGAATATTTGCTTCTGGTGGGACGCCCACGCTGCTATTGTTCCCTATCACTGAAGGTGTTTAATATGCCTTTTTTCATTGTTTCCAGWTTTCTCATTATGAYGATTAATGAGGTTTMATGAAGTTATGAAGTTTGATGATTGACGATGATAAATGAGAAGTATACCTCGAGAAACATATACTACGTGAGGTTTTCTCTTCGTCCCTCATCATGCAACCAATTTTTAATTTCACATTGTTTTACCTTGCAGACCGTGGATTCTGAATTGCTTTTAACTCTGATTACATCTCCTTCACAAATTCCAGGTGATTCTCTTCAGTTGATTTCCCATATGTTGAGATCTTCTAGGTTGTCTTCTATCTTTGGTTCCCCTTCTGACTAAGCTTGTTTAGTGTTGACAATGCTAAATTCTTAACAATCACAGTTCTAGCTAATTATCGTTTCTKGTGAATTTTAGTGTGTGTTCATGGTACCTATGAGAGATTTATGAGTTCCATCTGGCGAGAGGGATTGAAATCCATGAAACGCAACCATGTCCATTTTGCTACTGGATTGCCTCAAGAGGATGGTGTCATCAGTGGTACKTTTCCTGTTCCAACTCTGGGTTTTAAGTTTAGATGGGTGAATTGTCAATATTGAACTAGTTGGGTGTATGTTTAATCTCCTATCAGCTACCATTTCTCTCTGCTTGCCTTTTGAGTTTTCAATGAGTAATTTAAGTTGCGTTGGCAACGAATATTCGATATTTAGTTAATTGGGTCAATGGGAACAGGAATGAGAGCTTCTGCTCAGGTTCTCATCTACCTAGACGTGGAGAAGGCCATGGCAGGTTCGTAGATCTTCCTTCGTGTCGTTTGCCTTTCTTCCATCTGATGCTTTTCACACAAGTATACCGACTTTCATTAAATTGAGATCTCAATGATGTTGTATATTTGTTGTTYCAAACTAGCTATGTCGGACATTAGCCTGGAAGTTGTTGGAAGTGCTCCCCATGCATAAGATCATAAATGGGAGCGGATAAGACCCAGTTGTGGTATATAATAGATTTTTCCTTTAGTGAGAGATATCATGGTTTTTTTATATGGGGGTAACTGTGGCAGAGTTTTCTTCATTTACGGGGACATGGGTATGAGTGGGATTTGTACAGTTTAACTCTTTCTGTTTCAGACTACAGAATGAGAAATTACACTTATTAGTGTACTCACAACATGTGCAGATGGAATGAAGCTCTACATTTCAGCCAACAACGTGGTACTTACTGCAGGCCTGGATGGGGTTGTTCCAACGCCGTATTTTAAGAGAGTTGTCAAGAAGTTACCTGACAACAAGGAGATGCCACTATTTCCACCAACCCATCAGCGTCATCAGCCTTCGTAATYACTGCAACAGATGCTCAGAAAGTCAAGAAGAGGTGATATCTAGAGGAGGGCWTATCGGAAGAACTTGAAAATGATAAYGCTATCCCGCGATCCAATTATTGGTAATGGGGATACAACACCATTCTGAATCTGCTTGATTTCCTGTCTGTATTGATTATAATCCTCTATTTAGCGAGAATGATCATGGATTTGTACGCACCTCTTTGGAAAACTCAATACAAGCTGTGACGATTGCAGTCTGCAGTCTTTTGTATGAACTGTTGTGGGAGCTTGTTTCATAACCAAAGCAGGATCTCTGAACCCTGGCTTGCTAATAGAGGAGGGCTAATAGAGGAGGACTGTAATTTAGATGAATGGATTGGTTTTGCACTATTACGCGAGCAGAACCATGTAACGTGATTCAAATCCCTATTTATGCGTCAGAATCAACCCTGCTAGTGAACCCCGAACTGAAATTCGCAAGGATTGTCTGTGTCGTTAGTGAAGCACAGCTCCTGGTTCTACTCAAGTGGATTCCTAGTTGCCACAAATCCAGTCCATGTATGGACTCTGGCAGACAAGCAAGTGAAATGCACCATGACAAGTTCAAGTATTGCAGGGCAGATAAGTTCCTGAAGGTGCTGCTGTACATGTGGAGTTTGATCGCGTTGGCGAGTTTGCCAATTGATGGAGGCAGCTTCCTTTGGGCAACAGAATTGCTGTGGTGATCGATATCTGGACTTAACATTCCTCGTCAATTAGGGTTTACAAAGAGCGTCCTCAATCAAGAGCTTCATCTGCAAGCCCTTCAAATACCGGACGAATTCTACAGTACGTAGAATGGGTTTCATGCGGGTAGATCGACACAGAATTCAATATTAAACCTGCAAGTAATCCTAGTGTATGTTTAAAACCCCAACTATCAATTCGACTGAAATCAGTTCCTGGGGGATTCCATTTCGTGAAATTTTGGTTAGTCTAGACTCTACGCTAGCGCGGCTGAACGTCGCCATGGCCTCGCAAGCCGTCAATCAGCGCTTCTCCTGGCAACCCTTCCTCATCAATTAGGGATTCCCCAACGACCATCCTTAATCAAGAGCTTCACTCTCATGATCTCGCTCTTCAAACATCCGCCCAGGCGCAACGATCCTACAATTCGCACAACAACTTCCACACAGAAGCTTAAGAAATTCAATCTTCAATCCTCAAACGCTCCAAACTTCGTTACCAATCTCACCTGCACTTTCCGAACTTCCTCCCCTTCCACAACCTTCCKCGGCGCCACCACTTCCATCGCGAACAGTCTCCTCATCGTTTTAAACAGCGGATTCACCGAACTCATAGTCACGAGGGCYGTGTCATTCCACGACATATGCTGGTACGCAATATGCGAGGGTCGGTTGGCGAATTCCGCATCGTGGTGTTTCAGAAACTCCATGGCCATTTTGGCGCTGGAGACCACGACTATGGTGCGAGCGCCGAAGCGGAGGAGCATAAGGTCGCCGTATTTGTTAGCCAGACGCTCAAACAGAAGTTCCGGGGGTCGGACGTTGGGGAGGAAGGGAAGGCAGCCCACGAGGGGGAGGCTTGGGGGACCGGGGGGGAGGGGCAAGGGCCGATGGCGATGCAGGTGGCGGAGGAGGAAGAGCCAAGTTAGGAATCCGAGGAGGAGCACGGAAAGCCACAGCAGCTCGTCTTGCGCAAAAACTCTACGGCAAGTCGGGTCCATCGCTGTAGAATGCTCTGGATTTCTTTGCCTTGCGCACCGTACCGTCAATTTGAACGTAGCTTCACAACTGTTGCAATTGTGTCTGCGAGGTCAGAGCTCACGAAAACAAGAGATGGAAATCTGAGAACGGCTCTAATTACGAACACAGGATCTCGGCACAGGATGTTGAAATTTCAGAACGGCGTTCCTGAATGGTTTGAATTTCTTGCGCACCGCCAAATTCGAACGGAGCTTCACAACTKCTGCAATTGCGGAGACGGGCGAGGTTAAAGCTCGATCACGAAAACAGGATGCGGAACAGGAAGGACAGAAATGCAAACCTGAGAACGTAATCATTAGCAGCTCTAAGAAACACAGACACAGGATGTATCCCGGCTCAGGATGCTGCAATTTCAGAAAGCATTCCCGATGGATACGAATTTCTTGCTCACCCTCAATTTGAACACCACACCAACGTTTTGGATAATTAATGTAGGCCTGAGGCTGGATGGAAGGCTGGCCGGATTTTCCTTCAGTTTTGCAAGTTCCGCAACCGCAACTGCAAGCTTAGAGGTCCAGTTCTGCTGTAGAAATCAGGATGCGGAACAGGAATAGATGTAAAATCTGAGAAAAGCTCTAATTAACAACAACACAGTCCGGATTCCTGTACAGAATGTTGCAAAGGAATCAATGGTGTTCTTCAATGCTATGTCGGCCGTCAATTTGAACGTTCACTTGGTTTCCCAACTGTTGCAATTGCAGCTGCGAGAGGAGAGATAGATAGCTAGAGCTCCCGAAAACAAGGTGCGAGACAGGAATCGATGGAAAATCTAACAACATCTCGTCGAAGAACGCAAACAAGATTCCTGATTCCAACACAGGATCGATGCTGCAGCACAATCTGGCTAGCTTGTTCTGTCACCTTCAATTTGTCATAAACTTGCAGCTCTAAAACTAAGAAGAATTGAGCATTCCGGCACATTCTCTTGCAGCGTAAGTTTCTAGCTCAGAGACGGATTGATGGAACTTCCCTTGATGAATTCCTTGGATTTTTTTGGAAAAAGATGAAATGGGTGCACGATGATTGGTAACGTACAGTACGTTACAAGCAGGAAAAGAATGGAAGCTATGATCTTGTTTGAGGAAATTCAATAAGGTAGGAGGTCCTAAAATGGAGCAGGTTCTAAAACCAATCAGGCTCTGGAGGTACATTTTGCACTCTCCAATGTACAAGTGGTCTACATTTTGAGGAGGTGGTCGGTTTTAAAGCCCATTGGAATGCACTTTTCTGCAACTTCAAAAATTCATAACTAATTCCACAAAGCTCCAAAAAATATGAAATGACTTGGGTTAGATGCCAATTCCACTTGTCTTTCAAGGAAAATTTACTGAAAATTATTTCAAGAAGTTTCACCTTGCCAAAATTGAGCTTCAACCCTTAGATGGGTGCTTTATGGACCTCCTACCCTAGTTTTCATTCAAGTTAGACCCAGTCACGAGATAGGCATGAGAGCACGTGTACCAAAGTTGTTTGCAGAGATGGAATCCCAGCTGAAAACTGAACTCTCCAAATGTGAACTGTTAAGGTACACTACACTAATGATGGTAAATAGTGTTACCCACACTAATTGATTTAAAACAACCATAAGTTTTTACTCTTAATGAATATTTTTACCAATTATAGGTACAAAGTTTTCCCAACTATGATACTATTAGGATCCATGCACTCTGTAAAAATATTCATGAAGAATAAAAGCTTATAGCATTTCTAAAATAGTTAGTATGGGTAACGCTATTTACCATCATTAGTGTAGTGTGCTCTTTAAAGTGCTCGTGCTCTAAAAGCGATCATGTTACAGAGGCACATTTTGCTATCTTCAATGTACCAGCAGTATACATTTTAGGAGGTGGTCGTTTTTAGTGACCATTGCATTACAACTTCAAAAATTTGTAACTAATTCCTTGATGGTCAAAAAAATAGGAAATAACTTGAGTTAGATGCCCGCCTAGATGGGAACCCTTTAATACCCCTATTTAGTGTAGTTTCTTTTCTCATTTAATGCATCCTTAGTCTGCCCTCTTTGAAAGCACTCCGACATCAAGTCTGTGTGGCTTACAAGAAAGTACCGGCAAGATCTGCCCCATTCCATGTTGTTTTAAGGTACTAGGAGGTCCAGAAATTGAGCATCTAAGGGCTGATCAGCCTTTTTCATATGTTTCCTTTGATGGAAATATTTTTTACTTATTTTTCAGACAAAGAGAATTTGATTATGATTGCAACACAAGTAGTTTCGTATTTTTGGAAGCATTTTTGAATTACTTATGAATTTTCAAACAAGATTAGTCTTAGGTCCCTATTTATGACCCTAGGTCTTCCATAAATTGTTCACTTGATTGCAACTTCTAGAGAGAAATGGGGAAAGCAAGGAGAATGATTGGCTCTTGCAATAAATAATGTTTTTTTAAGTAGTCCATTCAATGACTATAGAAGGTCCATTTAAAGACCATGTCATGTCCATTTCTGACATAAAAGGAATGTGCAATCATAGTCTGTCATTACAGAGAGTTAAGAATAGATAAGAAACTATTTAAACGTCCTCGTTGGGAGATTAGTGTATTTGTAGCTGGCGTTAAATGCGATTAACCTTCTCCACCTGGGTCCAGAGTCAATAATCTCCTTATCAATGAATTGTACGCAATTAAATACAATCCTCAGGACAGAAAATGCATGCCCACCGTAAAAGTTGGCCGCAGTGTAGAGGTAAAGTTCCTTCGTCCAATGAGGGAATTTGGCAACCCTGTAATATTCACTCCTGTAGCCTTCAGAAAGGATGCCCGCCAACATGGCAACCAAGACCAGCACAGTCCAGGGGTGAGTCACAGACGACATGCAGGCGAGACGACTCCGCCGTAGCAGTCAGAGCCTTGATCATCGCTCCTGCATGTCAATCCATCCAAACAGAGGTGAGGTCGCAAAAAAGGCCGAACATGACTAAAATCAGGAAAAACAGGGGTTTCGCTGACCTGCAGGCATTRATWCAAGAACAACATTCAAGACGAACTTCTTCACAAGGAGGTTTCCCTCCTTACAATCCCTTGGTCACGAATTCCCTCATCAGGCAAATGAAATCAAACTACTAACAAAGCCAGCAACACCTAGTAGGGTTTCGGAAAGATGAGTGATGCAGGAATTGAAAGTGGCGTTGTTCTCACTGAAAGATCTGCAGGTGTATCCGATCCTAATCTACGCAATTTGTATGCTAACGCTTGACTTTTACTATTCGAGTTGGCACACTTTACATTGACTGCTGGACTGACGTGATTATCAGCGCAGCAGGCTCTCGAGAGATTAATCAATCCAAGAACACAAGGGGATTAACTTATGAGATCACACAACAGACAAACTCAACAACACACATTAGGGTTTCGAACAGATGAATTGATTGATAGTAAAGAATTTAGGGTTTCGGACAGATAAGCGATCAAAAACTATTCAAAGCTGCGTTATTCCCTGTGAAAAGATAAGGACTTGAATCCGATTCTACTTTACAAAACTTGCACTACGACACTTGAATTTTACTTTCCGTGATAGCATATTCTTTAGAACGACTGACTGAATGAAGAGATTTCAATGCAGCAGGAATTAATCTCCCATGAGATTAATCAAACAAAAAAACACAAGGAAGGCCAGAAATTCATGGAGGTCACACAGCAAACAAACTCAACAACACTTATCAGGATTTCGGACAGATGAACAGCGATAACAAAAAATTAGGGGTTCGATAGAAGAACTATGTAAAGTTGCACTCTTCTCTCCAAACAGAAGAGGAGTTCAGCACCTTCGGAAGCTTCACCTGGGTCACGATGCCGCCCTTCTCGTAAGAACCGTAACCGCTCGTGTCTTCCTCCAACATAAAAGAATAGGGACGCCGATCCGATCCCTACTCTACACAACTTGTATAATAACACTTTATTTCTACTATTCGTGATGGCAGATTGGCTGTTGTAGTGAAGTGATTATTTATGTAGCAAGCTCTCATCAGATTAAACAAAAACACAAGGGAGAAATTCATGCGATCATACATTAAACAAACTCAACAACGCACATTATGCATTCGGACAGATGAATTGCTCGATTGTTCAAAAAAATTAGGGGCTCGGACAGGTGAGTGATCAAGAACTACAGTAGACTATTTCAAGTTGCGCTCTTCTCTCTGCAAGACAAAAGAGATGGATCCAAATCTTCTCCACACAACTTGTTTGCTTCCGCTTGATTTTTCCAATTCGAGATATCACATTGACTAATGGAAGTAAGTGATTATCAAAGTAGCAATCTCTCATGAAAAAACAATCCAAAAACACACAAAAAACGAAAAGCAATTAATGAGAGTTTAAAGGCAGATGATTGATTACTGACTGAAGGAGATGGCGCTGAGGTTTAGGGTTACTGCTGCAAGAAGAAGGACGACGGTGAACAGCTCTCTCTCGTCGCTACCCATTGAATGTCCTCTGTCGACAATGGAGGGCGATGCATTTGGTGAGAGTCTTTTCACGAGCCGACGACTGTGGACACAAATCCAAAGTCATGAAAGCAAACTTCACAAGTGGCCCTTCTGAGAGTGGAAAGTAACATTTCAACTAATACCCAATTAAACATGGTTCCTATTTGAAGTAATTTTTTTGAAAGGGTCATGTATCTTGGAATTCCATTTGTAGTGAGCTCCCCAAAATTGCTATGTTGCCAAAAAATGCAGCTTGGTCCTCTAGGGGTTAATATAGGATCACTTGTTATGAGCTTGTTCTCCAAAGTGTATTAGATGTAGATAGTATAGATCTCTTTGATTTCATCTCTAATGTTTATGAGTTTTTTCTTTTGACTCTCTAAAAATAAGCCTATGTACTATTTTGGTGCATGAGTGGTTATAATATGGTTATTGTAAAACTTAAAAAGAGAATTGCATTGGTGAAAAAAGATTCAATTTGAACATTATTGGGTAGATATTTGACCCTAAAATATATACAAAGAAGTAATTATATTATTGTATTCCTGTGATTCAAATGAGAAAAACATTGGGTAGATGTCTGAATGAGTCTAATCTTCATTTATTACTATTTTGGATATTAGACATTTATAAATTAGTATARAAAATGCATGTATAGCAAGCAATACAACATCATCATTTATTAGCAAAGTGCATGAATATTGCCACAAAAGCACATTTGGCTTTTCAATGACTTGGCCAATAGTTAAAATTGCTCAACAATACACTAATTTTTCCTATTATTCAAGGCACATAACTAATGTCACCTTTTTCATTTTCATTTTGTAGAAATATGATAATTAGTATAATACATTAATATTTAAGACTACACTTCGACAAATTAGTGACACATGGAATGATAGGATGAACAAATGTAGTTCTAGAGGCTAGAAGTTGAACACTTTCATTTATAATATATTTTGCAATATTGAACCAATTTAGAACTAGAACTAAACATTCAAGAAAAGCTATAGATACTAAAATTGTTAGGACCTAATTTTTGTATCCTATCCCAATTCCTACTACGGATAATCCATTCATTAGTATTCAAAATAGTAAATATAGTAAGCAAAGTACGCATGACTAGGTGAAATGCCTATGGCTACTGATCTCTGAATCTAAAAATGGAGATGCTAACTGTTAACACTTGAAATCTTCTACAACCTTTCATTTTGAATTGCATAAAAAATTATAGGTAGTTGAAATGATTCAAGCTCTAATAACCATATCTTTATACATATTAGAAAATCACATACGGACGTGTAGGGATTCATTAAATCTTCAAAGAGTGATGCAAATAATATCCTCTCACTCTACCTTATAGAAGGAGAAAAATAATTCACCAATCTTTAGCAAAAGATAGATGTGTATAGGACTCTAGGGTATGAATTATTCCTTTGTAAAGCTCTAAATTATGAATTGCCTTTGATTGAGTATTGCATTAAGGATGGACTAAATTGGAGAATCATTGGACTTGTGTGGTTGAGTTTTGGGTGTTGGAAGAATTGTTTTTGAACATCACTAAAAATGTGAGGAATTCCCCATGCTTTTTGAAAAATAAATAAATTAAAACACTCTTTTGGGATTCCAATTTGCACGTGGATGTTGCAATAATTATTCAAGCAATCTCACTAAGCATGGAAGGTTCACTTTTTAGTGTTTCTTTTCAATCTTGCTCTTGAACTCTAAGTATTGCATTGCTTAAGAGATCTAAGCATTGTTTCAACATTTTTTTTGTGCCAAACAAATGAAACAAATATGCCATTGTTGTGGAGGTAAGCAAGGGGGGTTCATTTATTTTAGGCAATTATCATTGAAAGTATGAAGCTATTTGCATCCATAGAAATGGATGAAACTTGTTATACATGGATGAAATTTCATTAGGACGGTCATCTAAAATGATGTACATTCATCCAGAATAGAGCAATATCGTCCTAAGATTTGGTAGCAAATCAATGATTTCATCCACAATATAAAAATTTCATTGCTTTTAAGTAAAGTATTGCTCAAAAAACACTAGAATTGTTCGACTACCTTTGCAAGTTTTTTTTTCTATAGTTCTCCCCGTCTTTCTCACAGATTAAGTCTTGCGATTGAGCCTCGTGATGTGAGCGCCAGATTGAATTACGGGTTGCGCACATCGACATCGGGATGCATCGGATGGTAGGGATTAGCGCAGCATGAGGAGAAAAGCATGAGAATGGCCAGGATGGGCACGGTATAAGGATTGCCGAATTTTCCGTGAGTTCGCGTTTTTGAATTTTTTTTGTCTGCTCCTTCTGGTGTTCCGGAGTATTTTGGAATCGGCTTTTAGGGTTTGTGCGTGTCGAGAATGAGGATGGTGCCGAATGAGGGACCGTCGTGGTTGAATCTCCAGCTGCAGCTGCAGCAGGGGGATTGAATGAAGTCGAAAATGTTGGATTAGGGTTTGGGGAATTATTAGGGGTTTTGTGAACGAGGAAGAGGGAGACGCGCGGACATGATGGAGAATTTTCTTCACGAGTGTGTTCATTCATCTTTACGTTCTTATTTGTATAAGAACGCGACGTTTCTGTGTGAGCGCTTGTGTGCGGACTTCCCTTCCGAGAGCAATGTGCACCTGCTGGCGACTTGTTATTTYCGGAACGACCAAGGGCACCGGGCGTACCACGTTTTGAAAGGAACGAAGTCGCGGCAATGCCGGTACTTGTTCGCCTTGGCGTGCATGCAGATGGAGAGTTCAGAAGAAGCCGAAGCGGCGTTATTGAGTTCCTTGGAGCCTGGCGTGGAARCGGGCGCAAGTTCTGCTGCGAGCTATTACCTTCTCGGCGTGATTTGCAAGCAGTCAGACCGACGTCAAGCTGCAATTGCGCATTACACGCAAGCCTTATCCCTGGATCCTTTCCTGTGGTCGGCCTACGAGGATCTGTGTTTGCTCGGGGCAGAAGACGAAGCGGCGAATGTTTACAGTGATAGTTCCAGTTTTCAAAAATTTGAGTCACTGGTGCAAGCTGAGCAGGAGGAGCATGAATTTTCASTTCGAACGCCAGTGTCCAGCAATGGCAGCCCCAAGCACAGGAGATTGCAYTCTGGTGAATCAGCTGGGAGTGCGTTCATGACTCCTCCAAATGAAACCCTAGTCACTCCTGTGGTTCCGGGACCTCCAGTGTTGGGAAGAAACAATACATTGGGATCAACTCCAGCGGATGGCATGKTACGAGGTGGAGGAACTTCTGGCTATGCTCAACAGCGCCGCAAATTTGCGGACCCTGATGGCAAGTTTCGGAAAAGCTTGCGGTCTTTGTCAATGCGTCCAGGGTATACTCAAATACCTGGCCGGCTCTTTGAGCAGGGKCCGAGAAGGAGCACGAGGCTRAACTCAGGTGGAGATTTCAACAACAGTAACACAAATACTGTGTCTTGTAGCACTACARGTACCATTGCCTCCCCCATTTCTGGCGCTGCGCCTGCTGCTCAAGTCGCGCCCATTAGGGGAGGGGGTGCTGCCTCGCGGATGACTGTTTCTCGCAAGCAAGTGGTAGGCATCAGTGTTGATGATGGTCGGAAGTTGTTTGACAGTTTTGAGGTTTGTGAGGAGAGTTTTAGTAATTCAAAGCTGGAAGKTGTTGATGACGAGCCGGGACGATGCATCTCACGGGGTGGTGTAGAGCTTTTCTCTTTGCTGCGGATTTTGGGCGAGGGTTTTCGTCACTTGTGTATGCTGCGCTGTCAAGAGGCTGTGCAGAGTTTTTCCAAGMTGCCACAGCAGCATTTTGCGACGGCGTGGGTGCTTTGCCAGGTTGGGAGAGCTTATTTGGAGATGGTAAACTACCCCGAGGCCGAGCGAGTGTACAGTTGGGCACGGCGTGTCTCCCCACACTGCTCGGAGGGGATGGACATGTACTCCACTGCGCTTTATCACATGAAGAAAGACGTGCAGTTGAGTTACTTGGCACAGGATGTTGTGGCCATGGACCGGCTGTCGCCGCAGGCGTGGTGTATCATGGGCAACTGTTTCAGCTTGCAGAAGGATCATGAAACAGCACTGAAGTTCTTTCAACGCGCTCTGCAGCTGGAGCCTCATTTCACGTATGCGCACACGCTTTGTGGACATGAGTATGTGGCGATGGAGGATTTCGAGGAGGGGCTGATGTGCTATCGCAAAGCGATTCGACTCGACTCGCGTCATTACAACGCGTGGTACGGTCTGGGCACGATTTACTTTCGGCAGGAGAAGTATGAGCTGGCTGAGTACCATTTTCGACGAGCACTTCATGTGAACTCGCGGTCGTCGGTGTTGCATTGCTACTTGGGCATGGCATTGCATGCGCTCAAGAAGAATGGGGAGGCCCTGGCGTTGTTGGAGCAAGCCATAGTGGCGGACCCCAAGAACCCCCTCCCRAAGTTCCAAAGGGCGAATGTCCTCATGAGTGAGGGACGGTACCATGAGGCTCTGGCAGAGCTGGAGGAGCTCAAGGAGCTTGCCCCACGGGAGAGCAGTGTCTTCTTCCTTATGGGACGAATATTTAAACGGTTAGACATGCTGGAACGCGCCATCCACCATTTTTGCATAGCTCTGGATCTGAAGCCATCCACCACAGACGTGAATCTCATCAAGACGGCCATCGAGAAGTTGCCCATTGCAGACGATCTCGAGGTTGAAAACTTGTAATCTTTAGTGTCTACGTGGCTGTTAGGAGCATATTTCAGGAAGAACAGGACCGAAGGAAGTACAGAATACATTTTGGTTCAACGACCCCTTCACAGGTTCTGCACTTGTACATTGTGTACATCTTTTCATTCTGACCTGGAGCTCTTTAGAAAGTCAKGGCAGCTTAATATCTTTGTTGCTTAAATCGGCAAATGAGGATTGAGTTTCTGGGCCAAATTGAGGATTTTTAAAAAGTGGTGCACAATGYTGCCACATCAGCTGAATCTCTCGGGCAGAATAGCGAAACTGTTTGCACTGCATGATTTAGGTTACAAAACTTAGAAAAGGTGAATTGTAACGTGCTCTGGTGGATCAAAGCTCTCACAGGTCATCATACGGATTGGTCCGTTATGTGTAGAGTTCATTCAGGGCGTTATGAAAGCATTATCTGATAGTTGAATTTGTTTTATAGTTTCCTTGTCACATTTTGAGTCACTCGAATGTTCGGAGAGGATCAGAYGACTTTATTACCGAAATTTTTCCATCGAAAGTTAGCAAGGGCTGCTGGAAGTGAGCTTACAATTCTGTTTGCCCTGAATGGGATGAAAATTTTCTCTTGCACGTCTAATTGACCCTGTAACGATGGATCAGAGAATCCTTGGCGGCCTACAAGTTTCTGATGGATCAGAGTATCCTTCTGTGTAAGAMCTGCAGATGTTCATGCTTGGAATTTTGTGTGAAAAGGGGAGGTTTTGCACAATAGTTTGACCTCCAACAAGTGCTCTTGGATTTTCTTAAGCAAATGATTCACGTGGTACCCAAAAGGATAAATTTCAGTGACTAGCTTAGTGTTCTAGGGTTACCTTGTCCTTAACCATTGCATGTAATGAAGTTTGGTTGATTTTGGTGAAATAGGAAGCATGTATATCATTAAAGAAACAAAATTTAGGAGCTGGATTGGAAATTGCWTATATTTTTCATATTTGTCATGAAGTTTGAATGTTCCAAAGCTTCAAAATCATGGGGTCATGATATTCTCGAACTTCAAAAGGAGGGATGAACTTCAAAAGGATTTTTTTTTTTAAAAAAACAACAATTTTTGTTCCTGTGACAATATAGGACCTCCAAGCCTTCCGTATTCAAGGTTTTTATGGTCATGCTAGTTGATTGTATTAAAAAGGAACTCAAATTTTTTTGTAATGGCATTGGTTTTGGGCAACATATGAATAAATATACTTTCTATTGTTTGGAAACATGTGTATCCAAAATCAACCTTAGGTTCTCATGTTTAGAGGGTTTAGATTTTAGAAAAGAGTCTTAATGGGATGGTATTTCAAACATCTTACAATAATGTGCATTTTAGGTGCATCTAGGTGTAGTGGCTTTAGAGTATTTTGGAAGTTTTAGCACTTCTAATGGGGCAAGTTTTTATGATCACCTTTATTTTTCAAGGCTAGGCCCTAACCTCAATTTATATGATTGCATGTAATCTTGTTTTTTTAACATATCCCTTCTTCCTAAATACAAGTTGACTGAAAATTCAAATGCAATTTAGACATAAAAGCAAACTAAAGATTAGAGACATTGACTTTTCAAGACTTTTAATATGTATTYGTAGAATTTATGTGGTTCCATCTCTAAAAAATAAAATGAAATTTACAATTCTCCCTCAAAATTTGTGAGAAAAATAAATTTATCTTTTAAATTGTAAAATGTCACCTTTCATTTGGACCCTCTTTCAATTCTTATTCTAAATTGTGTTTGGATTTTGATCTAGGGGTGCTAGCATTTGAGCCTAGGATTTTGAGCCCATAAGCCTAGGAGTCGAGGCAACTATATTATAGGTACCCATATATTATTAAGACCTTCCATGGTTATAAAATATTTATATTGTAGGTGTTTATGTTATAGGCACCTCTGATATAGGCACCTTCCATGGATATATGATACTTAAGTTATAAGTATATACATTGTAGACACATTAAATAATTTGACCCTTCATTGCCTAAGGCCTAAATATGTCTAAAAGTATCCTTGTTTTTCAAGTGCTATAAGTCTCAATGTCACTAAAGTCTTAAAATCCCAACAATGCAATCTTGTAGTGTGCATGCTGTAGATGTCATAAATGACATTTTAGTGTTGAAAAATGATGCTAAACTTTTCCTATAAACACATTTGGAGGTGAAATTTGATTTCTAAACATATTCAAATGAAAAAAATTTAAACTATAAAGTGATTCAAAACCAATACACAAACTCATTGGTGAAAAGAAACATCTTTCAATTAACTCATTGTRTTTGTARAATTGTATTAAAATGTTAAAAAAAAAATTGCAAGRAAATATATCTATGGCTAAACCTCTATTTAGTTACAAATACCTTCTTGAATTCTTATGAAATTTTAACCACACAAATACACTAGTATGTTCAACTTTTCCAAAAATAATGATTAAAAACAAACATTGTAGTAGAATTGATAGACTTTAACACCTTTTAGAGTGAAATTTTTACATAATTGTACATGGTATATGTTTTGACATTGTGTCTTGTATCATGTATGTTTGGCACCTGTAAAATTTTAGAAGTATAAAAAGAATTTTGTACATGTTGCCCAATATAGCCCTAAATGCCCCCAAAGCTCAAAGCTATATAATTTTTTTTTATTAAAGCACCTAATTGGGAAAAATAATTATGATTTCACTAAAAAACCACATGTCCACATCTTGAGTCAAAATTTTGTGAACGTCTAACCAAAATTGACTTTATGCATCACTATATGAAGGTTCTTGTGTACGTTAAAAGGTCATTGGTTTTTTAGGGCCAATTCATATTATTTGAGTTCATACTTCCATGCCTTGTCATTTGGCAAAAGTATAACAAGTTGATTTGAAATTCAAATACGATGTATTATAAGAGCGAAAGAAAGATCAAATGACAACAAAAATTTCATAATTAACAGGGATATCTTTAATAGAATACATAAGGTTCATTGCAAGAAAGGGTGGTACTATTTCCYRTCACAATRGAAGTCACCTTTATATTGTCCACTATAACATTTAAAGCACAAGTCTAATGATCATGAAATTTTTATTGAACATGTCTAACTTTATGGTGATTAGATAACTTAATTTGTAAAAATTAAAAAGAATCTTGGTATATTTAAAAATCATTTTTGTTCATTTGTCACAAGTTCAGGTTTAGGGTTAACTTTCCACTAAGTTATGAGTCTCCAAATTTAATACTAGAGCTCAAACTTTCATGGTCTATTTTCATAATAGGCCAATAGGGAAGCATGTATCTACCAAAAAAAGTTGGAAAATATGATATTTTGTATCCTCCACATGGATACAAACAGCAATCCCATTGCATGCAATTTTTGAATATTGAAGAAGGTTCTTAGATCATTCTTTTGGTRAAATGTCATCATCATCAACTCTTCCCAAACGGCCAATTTTTGGTTTTAAAAAAATTGCTTTTCCTAATTTTTGTAAATTAAAATGTGAAATTACAGTGATAGTAACTAATTTCATGAGATTTTGCACTTTTCTAGTTCACCTACTTCAAAAAAATTATATSTTTTTCCTYCACAGGATACCTTCTTTTAAAAGATTTATACATGAAATATATTTTTGGCTTTTTACAAAAATTAAATTTATAATTTTAAAGTATTTTCAATGAAAAAAATGAAAATTGTAAAAGATTTAGATGTTTTGGGGGCATTTAAAAGACTACATATTCCGGATTGTAGGAACGCATTGGAAATTTTAGGAACTTTGCCACGTAGGCAGTCTGACATGGCCGAGAGATTGCCACATCAGACAATACCATTTAATTAAAATTTTGAAATTAATTATTTAATTTTTTTTAATTTTAATTTTAATTTTTTTTTCATTAAATTAATTTTCAAATTTTTTAATACTTTGTGACATTTATGAATTTTTTTTTAATTTTCAAAATTTGAAATCGGCCGTCACTCGTTCCTTGCACAGGGAAGAATTTTGGGGAAAACCCCCTAAACAATCTCCTTATGGGGTTGAAAAAACATCTTATTAGCTACGCTTCTTGGAAGCCRTTTYTGCAATGACCCATAACACCAAAGGATATCAAGGTTTACCTCACATCTATAGGCCTTGTCATATGTGGGTTACAATTAAAATGGGCATTGGATTAGCACATGGAATGACTTCCTTAGCATTTCTGTGTATTCTTTTTGGCATTGTTGGGTAAATCAATAGGATAAACCCAACTATTAATTCAATCTTGAGACCATATGCATATATTTTTAAGTCTTTGGGCTTGACCTCCAAACTACCTTTATTCATGGCTCAATGTTTCAACCAACTTTAATTTGATTTGTCTATGTAGTTACATTATATAAGTGCACATGGTTTGTATACCTCACGTCCTTTGWTCAATTTGAGGGGACAAGTAAGAACATTGTCACCACTTGCACAACAAATAAGCACATTGAAAGTGAAAAYTTTCGGATGAAACATGCTTATGAYTAACACTTGGACAATTTGACCAAGATTGCCAACTCTACCAAATACTATTATTCCTCTACAAATAGTACACTGCCACAATAAATGATAAAGACTCTTAGCATGAAACAAAACTTGCAATTATTAGGAAGCTAATACAAAGTTGTAAGGTTGGAATAGACATACAAACTATAGTCTTAATCAAGCAACAATCCACAAAAAACTTCTTGTGCACCTTTTTACCCTTTCACCTTTAAAGRACGGACCTATCACCACGGGGAAAGGTAGGGTGCAATATGTAGTGCATGACTGAGGAAAAAACACTKTTCACGCACCTATTGAGCTTTGAAAAAATCGTACAAACCAATACGTGACGCTACCCATTCAAAAATTGCGAGAAGGGGAGCATGGCAAAAAACATTTCCATGTGAAAATCATTACTACCTTCATAGAATTAGGCCTATCTAAAAATATGGAAGCAATTAAAGACACTAAATTTGACTTCCTATGATGATTGACATATGTATGGTCACTTTCACAAAAAGACCAGATGAAAATTGGCGAGTATCCACCCACCAAATGAATTTTTTGTCTTCCAAAGGACAAAAAACGTCCACCTTTCATCATTGATTAATGTGGAAGTAATGACAACTACTAGTTAAACAATTTTAACCAATCATAATTGACTAATGTTAACAAACAGATTCATATTCTTGTTTCTTTGACATTACTACTTGGCTAATTTGTGGAAACACTTCATGAAGTTGTTATCTTATATAACAATTGAATTTGGTATTATTAGAATAGATATTTTTCTAAAATTACAAATGTAGAAGTATATCAAGTGGTTGACCAAGACAAAATTGCAATTGACTTTAGGCAAAATTGGATTCGCAAAAATGAGGTCACAAGTTTAAAAGAACACAAAAAAATTCAAAAAATCTCCATGTCAAGAGAACCTCATTTCAAATCCATTCCAAAAAAATTTCCCTAAAAAAATGATAACATTTTTAATAATTTGATTTAGAAGGAATTATAAAATTTTCCTCATAAAACTTTTTTAAAACAATTGGAAGATAGTATTGGTGAATCTAACCACTTGGATGAAATCTAAACTCAAAAACTAGAACTTTTATTTGTTTATCAATTCTAAAATATATTTCTGAATAGTACTTTATGATAATTTTTCCAAATTGTCAATTTTGAAAAAGTCTCCATACATTTAGGGATTAAAATAGAAACATCTATTACCATTCATATAAGTTCATGTGTATAAATGGAGTCAGAATCACAATTAAATAATAATGTTCATCTATAGACAAATGAAAATCAATAATATTAAAAAACAAAAATTAAAATTTGAAGGGTTCCKTGCRAATTTTCAAAGTCAAAGATTTCAAGAAACCTCCAAGTGAATGATTTAAGATTATATTGGTGACACTTCAATAGGTATCTATTTGACATAAATGGAAGGTTAGACAGTTGTATCTTACATTCACCAAAGGACCATCTAAGTTGTGAGCAAATTTTTACATTTAATCAATCACATTTAATAAAACGCCTTGACATTAAAAATATGTAAATTAGAAACTATAACTTGGTTTTCTTCAAGAAAGATGTGCACATTTATCATACCTACATATTTGTACAATGATCAAATACTAAAAACCCAATGCTAATATTTAAGTTGGGCCAGAAGAGGGAGAGAAGAGGAAGATTGAACAAAAGAAMGCATAAAAAAAAATCAAATGAAGCCAAATTGAATTTTGTTCAACTTSAATCAAATGAGATCAGAATGATTCCATGCAAGTCTTTCTGATTTGAGTTTCTGATTTGAGTCCTTGACTTCATTTGACGTAAGTCATTGAATCAACCGAAGTCAATTCAGAAAGAAGAACAGCTTAACCTGCAACCGGAGCAGAGTACAAATCAACAAAAAACCAGAAAAACAATAACCAGCTTCGGCCGCATGACGACATTTCATGTTAAAGTCTGTATTCCATTATTGCTTTAAAGCCTCAAATCTCAGATCTTTATCTCATGTTTTCATTTTCCGGGATCTATAAATTACTCGAATTTGCCAGGAGCATCCTCACTTGCATCTGAATGGGCACAATTCAATGCTGAACCCAGGCATAAAAATCCAATTGCTAACTAAAAAAATGCTACAGCTAAGCACAGAACACAAGCGGTTTCTAAATTCAAGTAAAAGTCGATAGTCTTGCCACTGCGTCGTAAAAGCTGCTAGCTGATTCTTCGCTAATCTTAGGTTGAGGGCTAGCCAATTAGATCTAGGAACTGCGGTAGTCAGCTCCATCTCGAGATACTAGATTGTCAATCGAAATTTGACCTAGTAGCTGTAAGTCGATGGGTGTGAAAGTACCGAGACTTGAGTACTCCGCGCTGATCAGATGATGGCGGCCAATCCAATGACGCTCAACTCTTCGGCTCTGTCGTGACGAGACGCCCGAGCTGAGGAATGTCCTGAAAAATCTCGACCTGCTGGAGGGCTTACCAGGAAATCAATCAGAACCTGGCTCGTCAGCAAAGGCTGACAACAGAACTCCTATCTGTGAACTTCCACAGCAAATCCATGAAATTTCATAAAACAGAAAAGGCGACAATTAAAATAGGGTYCAGATTCTTACTTGTAACGTTGGTTATGACGTTTGTGTTTTTCTGCGGTATAAGAGCCTTCAGCTGGTCACCTCCAGCAGAGAGAAGAAACGATTTGATGTGCTGCCGCTGTTCCTTGGCACTCGCAGTCTTGTGCAACGCAGCTTCAAAGGAAGACAAGGTGTCTGGGGTAATGGAAGGGAGTGCTAAGAGGACCTGTCAACATGAATGAGTTCGAATAATCAGCATGCGGTGTTGAACCAAATCGCACAACTTATATGAAGATGCAAGGTATGGTAATATCCCAGCTTCATTGGTTCAATGGATTGATCCCTAATTGCAAACTATAATTTAGTACCTGACGAGGTGTCGAATGACGAGACCCAAGACGCAAGTAGATGTCACGCAGAAGCCCAACGAGCTCTGACTGGGCAGATGCATTGCTCTCCAACATAAGTGCCCGAATTGCAGCACTGAACATATCCTTCCCAACAACCTCCTGCAACTGATAKGAGTCGCTGACCAAGGTCGCCACATTGGCAACAGCCGCACAGAACACAAGTGCCTTATGGACGGACTCACTGTCAGGCCACTCCAGGGCCTCGATTCCTACATGAAGAGCAGCCGTTGCAGCTTCCCCATGCTGCATGAGAAACCTGCCATCCAGACAATAGGCAGTCTCCATATGTCAAGTTTCTTCATTAACTAGATCMAMCTTGTGTCGAATGCCCTCAACAGYACCGCTAACAACGCAGAACACGAATAAGAACAAAATATCGCTTCAGGCACTGCTGAATTCAGAAAAAAGGATGAAACTTGAAGCATCACTCACCATACTAGGCTATTTGCAGAATTAAACTGCAACCCTACGATCTCCATCCCCCCACCATCTCCTTCGATTGCTTCCTGCTGAGTCGTCCGATTGAGTGACGGAGAAGCAGCAGTGGAAAGCAACTGACAAGTCTCTCGCGTCAAATCCCGTAAAAGCTTCTCTTTTATGACCTCTGACTTTATCTGCTGTATAGAGCTTTGATTATTGGCATCGGTTGCTGGGCTAACGGACCAATTGTCTGGGATCTTCACTGACCCTTCTCTGATCAGAGCAGTCCAAGCTGTTGTCAGCACACGGTGGCAATGGATGAGGACCGGTGGTAAGAGTTGCCTCAACCACGGGTCCCAAAGAGTAACAGGGCAAGCTTTCACCACTGGAATTATAACTAGATGAAGAAGCTGTCGAATGTGATGAAGCTCCATGTGTTCGACATTCTCAAGTAGTGCAGTTGCCAGGGTCTCAGGTCGGCCATCCACGTCAACAAAGAATCCTTCTCCAATGCGGGATGCAGAAACGCCCAAAATATTATACCTGAGGAACAGTCTCTTAGAATGGCAGATATTGAGTATAATACTGGGGCTCAAATATTGATCAGAAAATCAGAACGTCGAAACCTATTAATTGCAAGCGCAACATCATCAGAAAACTTACCCAGCATCACGGACACCTTTTAGCCACGTCCTTATTTCTTTCACTTTGATGTCTTCAGACTCGGCTTTTGCGTCGGCCATTGACGAAGATCCGGCCGCACCCCGGGCTGTTGCCAACTCCCCAAGAAGTGAAGCTTGTTCAGCATCAGCCATTGCTAAAGCTCCTTGCATTTGCATAGGTAAGCTTGATGCGACTGATGGGGACCATAGTGCATGCATACATCTCAGCAGCTGCAATACCACAAACAGTTAATATGGTGAGAAATTTTATAAGACCACGAACTGATTACATAAGTCAAGTACTTAATCCCAGTCATGACGTTCCTAGAAAAAAAATTCAACCTGTGAAAACTTGTGATACACGTCTTGTGAAATTSCATAAATCTACAGTGTTCAAAAATCACGAAGAAGCAGTCGAAAGACAATTTCAACTATCTTTCTTCATTCAAAGAAGAGGTGCACGTAAGAAAAGCTAGAAATCAAACTTTCCCACACCTTCAAAAGAGGAGACATCATCCATAGCAGATGGGGAATCATGGCATGACTTGGGGGAGGCGCTGTTGCGGCATCCATGTCGATATTGTCAGCAGGAGCTGGTGGACCACTGGACGTTTTTCCAGAAGGGTTGGTACACCTTCGGAGTGCTCGTTCAAAGAAAGTAACCGTATGGTACATTGACCACATCTCCTCATGCGCAGCAGCAGTTTTCGTGTCTAGGGTAAGCAGCAGAACAAGACTTGCAGGACTCGCCAAGTATTTTTCTTGCCAGGCAGGAAGCATCCATTGTTGCTTCATAGGCCCAAATAGCCACTCCAATACCTGTACCTGTTGCTCACCCCTGTCGAAGAGGATAAAGTTCACAATGAGAGAAAAACCTTGAATAAAATTATCAGTGGTAAGAAATTCCGAGAAACAATCAGAAGTACCAATGTGTTCAACCTCAAGCACCTAGGCAGCATCCCAAGGCAACAACCACGCAAAATTATTTTACACAAGGAGGCAAACATACCAAATTGATTGCAAATTCTACATATGAGAAATGAACTGCCGTGAAAATGATTCTTAAATAGTTAAATCCCCTTCCTTAAGCGAAAGACCAAGACAGGGAAACCTAAACTCAGAAACCTTTACGTGACCTCACAACAAAGGGTTAGCAAACAAAGATGGAAAATTTACCCTGCAGCTGATCCAACTATCAATAACGACTCGCCGAGAAGATTTAGCTCCGATCGAACCATAAGTCCTTGTGCGTGAAACCTAGTCATTGTTTCAGCAATAACCTGTTCAAAAACAAGTCAGAATGAGTAAGTCATGAATCGCACGACAAATTTCTAAAAAATCTACTTATCGACAGAATCTGAAAATCCATTCTTAGAACATACTGCAAAGCGATCAACTGTACCTGCATATACGGCAACATGGCTACATCCCCTGCTCTTGCTAGTCGTAGAAAGGAGGTACACACTTGCAGTCGAGCCCTCATATTGTCTTTCTCAGTATCTCCATAATCCTGTCATTCAAATAGCAAGATTTTCTATTTCGTTAAAACTCCGGAGATCCTGGCAAACGTCTCTCCTCTGAAAACTAAGAACCCTGTTCAGTTTCAAACAAGAAAACAAGAAAAAGATACCACTGTACCCCTTGCACAAGCAATCCACACTTTTACAGGCAGAGAATCACTCACTCTCGTTACAGGCAAAGATGTCAAAAGCTTGAAAAGTTTTTCCACCACCACAGGAATGGAAGCTGGAGCATGCTTGAAGTAAGGACACATTGCATCAAAGTGGCGCGTATGAAGCTCAACTAGCACAGGTCCATTCCATTCCACCCTCAAAAGGTGTTGCAAAATACCTGGAGGGATATATAAGCACTCTGTAAGTAACCATTGCAAACCCTCTCATGSTAGGAAAACAAGATCTAGTTAACAGACTAAACTAATAAGCGCAGAAAACTACACTACAGAATGCAACTGCAAGGGAGATCATACCTTCAACGACAGTCCGCAGCTCATTTGAGGGTGCAGCCGTAGCCACGGCAGCTGCCATGGTCTTCTCTTGTATCCCACTCATGATATTCTCAAGGAAGGTTTGTGTGGTCTCGAGGATTGTAACTTCCTACAGAACACGAAGAAATTGAAAAATAATAAATAAATGCAATAGTAGATGAAAGATCGGCAGTGTAGATATCAGAACCGGGGTATTAGTGCAGAACATCTTTATAAAATTCATGCTGAAATGACAGAAGCTGTCTTCATTAATTTGAGTTAACGCACAGATCAAAATTAACCCATAAACGTTATCACAGACTAAACCCTTCCGGAAGGTCAAACCAACAAATTCCAGGATGAAATATTCCTAGAACTCTTGCATATAATCTGTGTTAAACTCCACTGAAGGTACTGTAATTCTATCCAGCTACTTGCTTACTTGTTTAAAGAAAAGGAATAAAAAGGAGAAAATTCGTTCCTACCATTGAGATGCGTCTTCAGTAAAATAATGAGACTTTGATTAAATTATTGTACTTCAATGATATTGTTTTGTTATAAAATTCTATAGAAATGATAGATTATCAACGTCAGATGTCAGCTTCTTAACAATGTCTTATATAGAAACCATCGAAACAAAAATGTGGTTTTAATTTAACTCAAGAAACAGCTGTGTTATTTAAGTATCGGCAATTGAAGGACAAAAAGTGAATGATATTGAAAACATAAATAGTAACCTCATTGCACAAAGACAAACTACGTATTACTTGGACAACCAAACTTTTAACTGTTAAAGATATACTTCTACTGGAATTGCTTTGGTCTATAACCATACCTTGCTGGAGACTGTCTCGAAGAGGGACGTACTAAATGCCGATTGGAGCCGCTCAGCAACTTTAGAGGCTGCCAGGACAGGTTGCTGAGAGGCGACGTGACGAACAAGCTCAACCTGCAAGACTATCATCAAGAAATCAGAGAACAGCATAAAATGTAACTCTGAAGATTCAGAGATTGTAACCATCAACCAACGTAGCCAAAGTGGGGACCACACTCAGAACCCGAACATGAAGGAAGTGCCTGGAAACAGTAGAAATTAATGAAGGCAGATTTCGGGGTAAGGTTACGTACAAGTCGACTCCGAAACTGGCTGAAGTCACTCGCACTTGAAAATTCTTGCACCCAGTTCTCATCCTCAGCAGACCCATCTCCCCCATCTTTAATCAGCAGCCTCTGGAATGCAATATCTAAAAGCACAGCACAGAAGTCCTGGGAGACTATTACTGCATGACTTCGCTTCTCCTTCTCCTTGTCAGTGAGTCCTTGTTGATCTGTGGTACTCATAGCTAAGGATGACTCCCGTAGCAATGTCTGAGTGAGAAACAAAATTTAATATTATTGCTCATGAAACTCATACTACAAAAATCTGACAAACTCAACTGCTGAGCAGATACTTCGCATGGACGTCTACTTTAAAATATATCAATCGAACCATTCACAAAAAAMCTAATCGCATATCACAAACCCAATTCGACAATCACAAACGTGAAGCCTGACAACATCCAATSTGTTGAATGTCCCCTACCATACACACGATTTTAAGGAAAAAACAACAGTGCTAGAGGTGACACGTCAGAATACCGTCCATAAAGGTAGAGCAAGCGAATGCAAGGCAAGCTTCGGGTGTTGCAGGAAACAAAGCATCTGCACGCACACAATCACGCATGAGGTAACAGAAACTACCGGCAAACGTCCAACACAGGAAAATTAATGTTTTTATCTTTTGGCATTGGATAAGCTCGTTGAAGGCGATGTTCCAAGGTTATTTACGCGGCCCAACTTTGGAGAAGCAAACAAACACTGAAGGAGAAACATCTGGGATTCAGGCAATGCGGCCTTCACTGCCCAAGAATTCTCAGATCACATAATGGAACCTAATTCTAAGCATTGAGAAAGACGAACAAAAACTCTACCAAAAACATGAAATTATTCAGAGGATAATCAAAAAACATCTGACCTGATGAAGATAAAAAGTAACTTTAGGATCATTTCGAGCAACGCAATGAAGATTTTGCAAACCCAAGGCCACCATTGCTTCGCACAAGCATTCTCCAAACTCACTATCTTCGTCCACTTCCTCACCAGAGGCTGCACGSTTACTAAGCTCAGCGAAATATGCTTTTGATGCATTGCAAAGAATTTCGAAAACACCYTCCATGGCAGTGCCGTAATCTCCAACCGACTCATCAACAGGCCTACGCCTGCAATAACGTGATGTATATTGATTTTGTGCCTCGTTCATGAGAAGTGGAGAATATGAAGAAAATTATTTGAAGGAATAGTTTTGGTCAATTGCATACGAGGTAGCAAAATATTCATCGCAATTATGGAGGGTCACCGTACCTTGCTGCCAGAAGCTTAAATACCTCGCAGGCGCTTATCTGGAACTCTGCTGCACTAAGGAGGAAGCCACATCTGAAACAAAAACCAACACTCCATCAAACAGAATGGCCAAACAAAAGCTATCGCCACGATCCATAACCAATTGAAAAATGACGGAATCTTTCTTTCAAAGAGCATTTTGTTGACTAGTCAATTCGTTTGAGACATGATAAGCTTATTGTATGGTGTGCARAAGGCAACTTTCACATGTCAACGGGCTCAACAAGAATATCGACAAATATCATCACAAGAAGCAAAACTAATCGAATTGCATTCTGGCACCTGTGTGGTACATGAATGTCTGAACCTTCAATCCCAAGAGCCCAGGAATCCATGTCAATTGTTTTCACGAAGACAAAAACCATGGTGCAGACTATAACAGAACCAAACTTGGCAGACAAAYACCATTGAAAACTGTCCAGAAGATTAAGACGAAATGCGGAAGGTAAGGTTAACAAGAGATAAAGACTCACGCTTGTATGAGGCCATGGTTAGCCAGTGATACGACAGGAGCCCACTCCGCATATGCAACAACAGCATTCAGGGCCGCAGTTACAGCTGCGGCATGTTGTGTTGCAGACTCCAACTGCTTCTGCTGCACTGCTAGCATAGCAGCTCCGAAGTGATGATCTAGAAGCTGATAAGAAAACATGCCTTCTATGAAAATCATGAACCATATGCAAATTTCACGACAAGCGCCATRGACTCTCAAATAAGTAGGATTGTAGAAAGATCTAGGTGAACTAGAAGAAAAAAGACTTGGAGCCTTTACAGCTTCAAGGGAGAAGTGCAAATTGAGAAGTGCATAATATGGAAAAGACGCAAAATGTTTAATACTACAACTCATGAGACTAACAATTGACTTTGATGCATTGGAAACAAAAAAATTAATAATCGTTGCAGATGTTCTTACACTAAAATAATTAGCATAATATTATCAGTGTGATCGTGCTAACCTTGTATAAAAATGGCAATGTCTCTGGTAATGTTTGAGAAAGACCCTGTAGCAATTGCCTTCGGCGCTCACCTGTAGATGGTACAAGCAGGTGAAAATCAGGCACATGTACAATAATTCAAAAAACACGTTTCCAGAACAATGACAGGTCTCCACTATTTCTGCAAGCAATTGTAAGRGGGAGCTTCTGGAAAATAGGTTAACCGATAAGAATGGTGGTAAGAATAATATAGGACACGGATACTCCTCACAGGTAAGTAAAGACAGTTAAGGGAAGGCAACTTTAAGACGTTGCCGTCACTATGAGTTATTAAATAAGTGAAAGACAGCACAATACCATCCAAGTCTTCATTGTGGATGGTGACATCTTCGGGKAGCCAACGTAAGAACATCGCGACCAATTCTGCCTGCCAAACTTCAGGTCAGACACAGCAATCGCATACTGGTATCCACGAGTGATTCAAGTAATGCATATGCATATGCAACTGCATGAGGACGAAGTTCCACGGATGATTTACATGCTCAACACAAGCCCAAATCTAGCTTTCCAACCGCCAAATTAGTCAAAAAAAGCGAGGAAATGGGCTCAACTAGCCAACCTCACGAAGAATACAGACGCCAAAAACATGAACAGCATAAGTTAGAGGAATTACATGAAGAGCGCTGCTGTTGCCGAGAGTAAACAAAGCAGCAAGCATATCCTTCCACGCAGGTGGCCCCTGCCTTCTAGCAACCTGATCCGAGTATAAAAAGGCTGTTTAGCAACATGAAAGAAACTCTAACGGCTCAAAACAAGGAATCATTTTTAGATAGAAAAAGTATGCATGACTATGCGGACCTTTCGTCCCTGGCAACAAACATAGAGACCTAGTTGCTGTGAAATGCATGTGAACTTTGTAGATTGAAGTTGCCGAAGAAACCATATTCAAGAACTAACTCACCTCAGCCATGAGAGCAGCAACCTGACTCTTGAGAACCCAGGGTTCATTAGGTTTYGCACTTTCTTGCAATAGATTGCCAGCCATGGCCGCTATTTGCTGCCTCTCGTCGGCATTCAAATCATCCCAGCGCATCCGTATCATATGCTGAGCGGCACAAAACACGATATACTAAGTTCAAATCTTTCAGAGGGACAACGGTTAGCATAGCAAAGTACAACCTTCAGCACCAGATTTCTTGGTTTCAATAGCTTCCTTGACTTGAAATACAACTTCAAATGAAGTTCCAAATGAAGTTCCAAATGAAGTTCCAAATGAAGTTCAAATAAAAGCATAGTTTTCAGCACAAATACTTGATGCGTACCTGTAACAACTTCAAACCGATATGACGGACTTCAGAGGGTCGATCAGGTTTAACCAAAGCAAACGCAACTGTAGCTAATACATGAACCTCTCCTGATTTCAACTGCATAAAGCAACAAGAGCATGTACCTGTTAGGCAAATATACTTTATACTAATGAGCTCTGAGATTCACAACACAACTACATTTCCTCAGCATTTGTGAATGAAAATAAACTATTACCTGTGCAAAATGTGTACGAAAATCCTACCGATTTGTGACTAATGAGCGCTCCCAGTTTTCTAAGTGAATGATACATACTCAACTAAAATGGAGAAGTTGTAGAAGTTCCTAATTAGTCACTCCAGAAAATCAGATAAACATCTAAGAAGATTCGAGTGAATCTGCAAAGTCGTATCCTTGCAAATGCACAAAAAGCAGATACGGTACACTTAAATAAAAGGCAGCGACTTAGGAATTCCAAGCTCTATCAATCGCACTTGCAAATCAATCACTGTCATACTCTCGAATTTCCCGTCGACATAAGCGCGTATATCACTTTTTAAGTGAATGTAGTTCACTCGCTAAAAAATATCCACCTCCGAGGAGTAGTCAAGCCGCACAACATTTCCGAATTCCTTCAYTGACAACGACAAATAGCCAAATTTCTCCCTTCTAAAACAACAAGAGTATATCGCGAACGCCTAAAAGATAAAAGAAGTCCTTCATGCAAAGGACGTATTCTCTCACAACTAGAATTTCCAACAGCGACAACCTATTATCGACACCGAAGACACCAGTACCCGCTAGATTCAAAACCTGCACTTCAAGAAGAAGAAAACCTCCCAATGCTCAAAATATCAAGAAAACAAGGCCGATGACCGCATCCTCTTTAAATCCACGGGCTCATTTAAACAGAAAATCAATCACAAGACAGGCACAATAGCTTTAATCGACATGTAATGCAGCTCTTGCATACTCCAAAATAAACTCTCAACTCTCATATCTCAACTCAAAACCACAAAAAACTTTCCGATTCCTTCATTAATAGCGCCAGATCGTTCAATCACAACAAGAGACTCCAGTGAACTCCTTAAAGACGAGAGAATCCCCTTGATGTAAAGAATGCATTCATCTCTCTCAAAATTAGAAGTCCAAGTCCCGTAACGTCAGCACGAACTAACTATTCCAGGTACCATCCCGCGCTTCAAGAAACCGAAAATCTCCAGACGCTAACAATATCAAGAAACCAAGCCCGACGGTCACCATTTCCAATAATCAACCGCGATCACCTACCTACGTTGCATTCAGAATACTCAAACGAAAGTAATAACAAGAAGAGAAGCCGAGCGTCAATCACAAAGGCTTTGACCACAGCAGGCAACTCTCAGAGGCTCAGGAGAGTTGCTTGCTAAGTTCCAATTGACACGTAATGCAGCTCAAAAAAAAACTCGCAACACTTAATTCACACCATAACGCTTCACAAAATCACTTCGACTGAAACACCTCGACTCAATCACAAGCCGAAAGCAAAATCCACGCACCGATTCAAGATACGCCAGAGCCTGCTGCCGGGCCTCCGGAGAGGACTGAAAGTCCAGGGCCGCCACAACGGCCTGGCCGGCAGTCTCGACTTGCAATGCGGCTCCTCCCTGATCGGCCATAGCAGGCAACTCTCCCTAGCCTTCACCGTCTGCTGCTCATGGCCTGCCTGCCTGCTCAGATCGCCAACTGCCTCAACGGGATTCAATCGCATTCAAACGGATTGTGGCCAAATTTGATTGTAAACACTTCATTCAAACCGGGAGAAACCGGCAGAGGTCGGAGGAGAACGGGAGCTGTGAGAAATTGACCAAAGTATTGTTGAGAAAGGAGCGAGGGTGCGTAACCTAAACGACATAGCCGGCCTTCAAGTGAGCTTTCCACTTTGCAAATAGCGGTCGTGGCTATCCTTGAGCTTTTATTGCTCCATTCATTATGGGACTTGCCTTGGCTTTCGCTTTGGCTTGGCTTGCCTGGGACGGCTGGTGGTGGGGCCGGGGTGGCGGGGCCGGTGCGGCTGGTCTTCGGAATGGGTGATGGGCGGGCCGACTTTGGCCTTCATATCATTCTTCTCTTCACTTTTTGTGCACTTTTCTTTTTCTTTTTCTATGATCTTTCCATGTATTGATTTCTTCTCTCTTTGTTGCACCCTTGGCCAAGCAAAGAATTTCTGTAGACAAAAATGTTTTGAAAGTTGAAACTTCACTTCTAAAATTGGTTTAARAAAAATTGTTTTTACCACAACTTTGTAATTTTTATATTTTGATTATTGATCATCTCAACTCAAACTGATAGCATCATAGGGACGAAAAACACCCTCACAAATTTTTGTCTTCAATACTAGTCATGAAACTCTACTACAACATAAGGGTCAACCATGAATGAAATGTAGATCCACTTCAATGGTAAGTAATCACAACACTATCCAACTCAATCAAGTGTTGCCCCCAATTCTRCCAGGATAATCAACTACAACACTATCCAACTCAATCCAGCGTTGACCCCAATTCTGTCACGGTAATGAACTACAACTCTATCCAATTCAATCAAGTGTTGACCCCAATTCTATTAGGGTAATTAACTACAAYACTATCCAACTCAATTAAGTGTTGTCCCCAATTCTACCAAGATAATCAACTACAACACTATCCAACTCAATCYAGTGTTGRCCCCAACTCTATCARGGTAATCAACTACAATGCTATCCAACTCAATCAAGTGTTGACAGCAATTCTGTCAGGTAATCAACTACAAAACTACGTACACAATTGTTGACTACAACTCTATCATAGCAACCACCTAATTCAATGTACTAACACAAATAGACCCAAAATTGTATATTGCRAAATCGAGCTATATACAATCCCTATCTCACCAAAATTTAAGACATAATAGAATCTACCATCTAGAAGGCATATGTTAGGGAGTTTTATGTTAAAGTGACCATTTTAGAACTGATTAATTGCATTTTTAGAGGAAGTAAGAATTCCTAAAACAGTTTTTAGTAAATTTTTGTAGGAGAAAAATTAGAATTGGCATCTAACCAAAGCTGTTTCAAGACCTTTTAGTTCTAGAATTAGTTTAAGAAGTTTGAAGTTGAAATGTAGTGGTCACTAATAGCAACCACCTCCTAAAGTGTACACTATTGGTACATTGAAGAAAGCAACACATACCTCTTTTTTAATGGTTACTTTTATAGCATGGGCGTTTTTGAAGTAGACTACCTTAATTCTTTAGTCACATATAAAACCCAGTGATTAGTTCTAATATTAGACCTTTAATAAATTTATTCTTTAAGTACCTTGATTCAAATATGAACCAAAGCTATTTTTCTATAATAGTTGTACCCGTATTCAACAAGCCCAATTCATATCCAAATAACAAATGTTAGTTTTAAATTTAGTTTTTATTTATTGAAATACAACAAATTAAAATGTAATATATTATATTGCAAAATTCCAAAATTGAAATGACAACTACATTATCTATTTTATAGAAACCTTTAAGCTAAATAACATCCAATGTTACCATAACTACAACAACCAAATGCATACTCCAAATACATGTCAAATGCAACATAAATTAAATCATTTTTGTAGAAAAAGTGACACATATCATCTTGTGAGTGGTGTAAGTGGTGTGAGGTCCCTTTGCTTGGCTATTTTCTCTTGCTTTTTGTACTTGAAAGTGATAGGTATAGTTACTTCAAAATTCAATATCATGTTTATTTTGAAGWCAATATACATGYCATGTCTTAGATGGGTTATTTAGTGGTATCAAAAACACTTACATGATTCTTAACTGTWAAAAAACAGACTAGTGATCATGGAAATCATCCATTTTGATATCGTGGGAACCACTAGTTCAAAATAATCCAAAAATACTCATTGGAAGTCAAAGTATTGTACACTGAATAGGGGTATTAAGGGGACCCATATTAATTAGTTGACATTTCACAGTATATAAATATCTACCTGTGGTGTACATCAATAGTGACTGAAGTGTCCTGGTACTGTACATCATGTTTTGAACCTCTATAGTTTTCCTCATTAAGTCCCCATAATCGTTTGGTCCCCTTAATACCCCTATTCAATGTAGAAGATCTCCCCTTCCCACACAAAATTCCAAGGATGAATAGTTGCACTTATGTCCTACACAGTTTGGTTCCTTGTCATCCATTGGATGCAAAACGTCCACCTCGACATTCAAGGATTAACAATCAAAAAGACCTTGAATGCAATTGCAAACAAAAACACGGTTCTACTTCTTTTTTTTCCTAGATAATTCAATTAGTTTGCACAAGGTTTTCCTATTTCTTTTCTTTACTCATCCATTTCAAAATAAGAATTCATAATTTTCAATGACTAAAATATTTCAAAAAGTTAATACAAACAAACAGACAAAAGAAGACAAACACCAGACTTAGTATTATACAAATAAATTAATACCATTCACCCATTCCACTCAGAACATTTTTTTTTTTGACACAAATAGAGGAGACCTTTACTGCAAGAGTTAAAATACAAGCACCAAGTCGCAAGCGACCTGGGCGGAAGAATAAGTGTAAGACCTAACTACAAGTCAGAATGAGCGCCAGTCCGGTGCGGCGTATTCCACTCAGAACTCTTGACATCAGACTGCCCAGCAGCGTCTGTCACATGAGCCAAACACTTTCTACTAATCTTATCACAGATCCTCTCCACCTGCAACAATTCAGCACATTCAAAACTACCTTGATTTAACATAAATTCCAACAACTTCTGTCCACAACCACGTGCCACTACCAGTTCAACAGCCCCACGTTCAGTACCATTCTTATCAGTTGATCCATCAATCTCTTCTTGATTGCAATCGTCCTTTTCAGGAAGAGAATCCAATGACATTTGACCAYTCTCCAGCAAGTCCACAATCTGTTGAGTTGAGTATTCGGCCTCAATGTCGTCCTCATCAACCATATTAATATATTCTGACGCTGCAAGTTTCTGAACAGGATCATCGCCAATATCCACCGCTTGAATGAGTCTTTCAAGCTCCGCAACTTCAGCCTCCATTCGTGATTTCACCTGTTCTTGCGAATTAATAACGTCTGCATTCCAGTCGTGAGGAAGAATACCAGATGCTCTCCAGGCAATTCGAATGGTTTCAGCATCAAGACTCTTCCACGTTCCCACCACCCAAACCAAACATTGCAGCAAGTCCACTCCCCAATCCTGAACATGATTTGAATCACAGGATTGTGCTAAACTCCAAGCCACCAATTTGCTCCTGTAACGCAATTTCAAAGCAGCAATGACGCCGTGATGCAGAGGTTGAACAATAGAGGTCACATTCGCAGGAAAGAATAAGAGCGTGATGTTCGACAAAACAAAGGCATCGAAGTCGCCGATCTTGGTTTTCCGCAAGCCCTCCACATTATGGCTTGCAGCATTGTCCAACAAGATGAGGATTTTCCTTTCGTTCGCAGCCATCCTCTTGTTTTCACCTGTCACCCAAGCTGTAAAGACATCTCCGTTCATCCATGCATTGCGATTTGAGTAATAATGCACGAAAAGATTGGGATCAAAAGCGGTAGGAAAGCATCTGGGTCGGGCTGATTTGTGAATGAAAATCATCTTCAAAAGGTCCTTCCCAGGGATGTTTGCACAAAGACCCAAAGTAACGCAATCTGTTGCCTTCGCCGTGCTCCTAAGTTGGCCTACATTCAGAGATTTAGAAGGAGGTGCCCTGTAATACAGGCCTGTCTCGTCAAAATTAAAAACGTCCTCAGGATCGAACTTTTCGATGATTGCAAGCAATTTGGCATGAGGAACTCCAGCACCATGAGCATCTGCATCACCCGATTCATCATGAACGTGGTGGTTGTGACACAGGATTCCATGCCTGGACTTGAATTTCTCCAGCCATCCATGAGAAAGCTTGAAGTCATCTCTAGAGATACMAAAAACATCTCGAAACTCTGTTGCTTTTTCAACAAGCATGGCATCGTTGATAACCCCCCTTCGTGCCCGGATTTGACCAAACCATAACATAATCGCTTTGTCTACTTGTGGCCATTTGGCATCTCTCACCCTCTTGGTTTTACCCTCGCGCACATTTGGTGAAACTTCAAGCCATCTACTGGATTCCTCAAGCGTTCTGGAGATGGTTGACCGGTTCACGAGTCTGAAACCATGATGTTCAACCATGTACTTGGCAAGCTCCAAATGTGAGAAAGACGGTTTCTCCTTGTGAACTTCACAAATTGTTTTCTTCTCAGCCCAGGTAAGGTCTACACGTTGACGTTTGGGTTTCGAAGGACTAGACATGTTCCCAAACTTCAGACTCCTTCCTGGATACAAGTGAACACAAAAAAAAGGACACTCTCATCACACAAAGGCACTACTAAACTACAATCCGCGTTCATACTATTTGCAAGGCGAAAATCTTTGACACAATGCTAAGTTCATTCTCGGAGATTCTCTTCAGGAGTAGAGACAAGCATTCTTCTCTGCATTAAGCCTCGGAGCATTTCATACAAACCTGCAGCAACGGCACTCGGGGATGATCTCTTGGGCGAWYCCTTCACTATCTCCCTGCATCCACTGAATACCAACAAGCACATAACGGTGATGCACGGATAACCATATAACCAAAACTTCAAAAGAAAAATCAAGCAATGGCCAATAAAACTCGCAATTGCCAACTTCATCAATAGCTTCCAAGCATGCGCACTTCTTTCATCACATAAGAGCTGTAAGGTAGCGCAAATCAGCTGAATGCAATCATTTAGGTAGCATGGACTGCTTGCCTGGTACGACTTGCATTCTTCCAGCATGGTCGAAAGTTTCGACGCACCACCTACGATCTTGCCCACCTAGTTCAGCTTGCAAATCACAAACTCTTTCGCACTGCACAAGCATCAACAAATTCGGAAATAAAATCAGCAAGGAATGATTCAAATTTGACACAGATTTATCGTTGTAATCAAAGTCACCAGGCACACACTCTTCTCCCAATTCACTTGGAATCTGGCAACACGGGAACAACATATATGGGGTTATACAGATGATGAGAATTATTCGATGATGCGGCACCGCACCCCAAAATCTTACTCCTAAATTGCAGAACCCCTCACGAATGTTCAATTGGTCGCAAATGCAATTGATCACCGTCGATCCAGAGTCAATACAGTAAATGGCAGTCACGCAATCAAACGAATTAGGGTTTAGGGTTTTAAGGTTACCTGACAACACCGTCAAGGCCATCAGCAGCGTCCAAATCCAATTAAGTTAAGTTCCCGCAGACGTCAAAGCTCAAATCGCTAGCTGCCGCTTCTGTTCTCCATTCCGGGTCCAAAACAGAAATGCGCGCACAGAGGATACTCAAAAAGAATTCCAAATAAGATTAGCTGAAACAATCTGCCCACAATAATCGTGAAGCTTTCAACACTGCAGCGAAATGACACAGACACCGTAGAATGTGTCCTTCAAAACCAACATCACGGACACTTGTATTTGWGCGTGTATATTTGTGTAAAAAAAGAAACCCTCCCTTGACACTGTTGACAGGAAGAAGGTGGTACACTTTTCACACTTTTCCCTCCTTATTATCACATTTGCCAAGATCACATTATAGATGAAAAGAATCTGTCGAATCCTCATCCGCTGACACCCCTTCTCCATCCTCCACCCTTRGTGAAACTTCTGTCTGGCTGCAGTGCCCTTGCAGCCCCAATTGCTACCAAAAAAAATTCTGTGGATTTTGTGGGTTTCTGAGTTCGTGGGTTGCTCTTGGCCTCGTCTTCCTCGTCAGTCGTCTCCATGGCATCTGCAGTCGCGCACTCGCGCGCTCTCACGCCATGGACAACCCACGAATCGCTCCGCAAACCCCACGCGCCGGCGCCAATTGCACCTTCCAGCATTCCTCGTCTTGGTGATGGACARGTTGCTACTGCCAAAGGCAAAGTGAGTGTGCTCTTTCTCCCCAATTCTGGGTTGTCGCAGTGCCTGGGGTTAGYTCCTTGCGTTTGTTTACGAACTGTGATGTAGATTGAGAGGTTTGCAGTGAATTTCCTTATGGACTTGGTATTTTTGGTTTTGGGTTGTTGCAGAGGAGCCTGTTGGCGGTTCAAGCGCAGGCTCGCTTCGTGAGGCTGCTTGACGTCCCTGTTCGTAACATTGCTGGGTAAGGAGCAAGACTGCGAGATTKTGCAATTTTTTGGGTGTACGTGTATTGGGATAGTTACTACCTCACAATCACAAACCCTTTGGATTCTCTTTCTACTAGTCTCCCTTGTATGGATTAATGCCCTATGAATTATGATGTTYTTTCTATTTTGACGAGCTGAAATCTCTTTTCCAAGTGGTACGCTTGGCTTCTCTTCCTCATTGGCCAGATGACACCATAAGAGAGAGTGGATTGTGTTCTTTTGCTGCTGGATTTTCTTTTGGATTGATGCCCTATGAAGTATGATAATTTCTCTATTTTTGAGAAGCTGAAATCTGTGTTACAAGTGGTACCATTTGTGCACCCTTTGGGTTCTCTTCCTCATTGGCCAGAAGACACCATAAGAGAGAGAGAGAGAGAGGATTGTGTTCTTGTACAGTTGCCTTTCTTTTGGGGGGGACAACGGTTGTGATTGTTTGGCGCAATGCATTTGAAGAYGTGTTGCGTTTCTTGGTGCAGGTTAGAGGTATGTCGGATTGGAGCAAGGAAATCGGATAGTAGATTTCAAAATCATGCCTCTCTTATGTCAGGTTCCATAATTTTCCTGCTCGTGGCGGATTCAAGATTCAAGTGCTTTTGTGTATCAATGATAGGCCATACAGTGCAAATGCATTATTGGAAAGGGGCTTTGATAATCATTGATTGTAATAAAAAAATGGACCATTCTTGGGGACCTAATGTTGGGGATATTAGTGTTTAGAGAATGGGAGATGACTTCTCTACCTTAATTAATAAAGATAAGGCGGCTTCAGTGTACATTCTTTTCCACAGTAGTGGCGTTGGTTTTCTTTTAAGGTTATTGACKAGGAAGGTGGGCCCAGTCATGCAGTTCAGCTGGAAAGACGAGATATACAAGCAAGGAGTCTGTGGGATTCTATTAGATCAGGGTAAGGCATTTGTATGATCATTGTGACGCTTTTATTATCCCCATTTATGAACCCCAGTTTAATTTACTGGAAACCCTGTCATCAGCCTAATTTAGGTCTTCATGGATGGAGAGGCCTCTTGCTCTCTTCGTTGTGGTTRCATGCTTTGTCAAGTTTTAAAGAGCACATGGCTTGATATTGCTGATTGATGTAGGCGTACTTGTTATCCGAAATTGACTCAAACACGTCTTTTGCAGTTTTGGGTTGAACGCTCCGACGGCAGTAGTAGACTCCACAGAAGTGGAATATAAGGATGACGTGGAACTGGAAGATGAAGGTTCGGTGGTTTTAGTGGAGAAAACACATGAAGATGGAACGGTTGAGAAGATTGTGTTCGCGTCAGGTGTAGAGGTTGATGTTTACGAGCTTGAGATTCTTTGTGACAAGGTACTCAAACTTGCCTTGGTTGTATGGTTGCAACCTATTGCTTCGTTATTTTTTTGCACATCTTCTCCACACGAGATCATTAGTAGTAAAACTAGATTGTTTCAGGACCTAAAGCAACATCATTAAGAAAAAAAAATTCTCCATAATTTAATAATGAATTCTCTCAACAGTCACAGTGATCATTTGTGGAGGCCCCCTCGGGTTTTCTTGAACCTCCGCAGGTCTTAAAAGTCTAATTTACTGGGAACCCTTCTTCATGCTTTGTAGTGATATTTTGTTTGTTGTTCGTCATAGTTGGAGTGGACGCAAGTTTTCGCCTTCAATGTGTGTTTCTTCTTGGCTATTTGCTGTCCTTTACAGTCTTAAGGTAGACTGCTCTTAAAGCGACCATTTAAGAGCTGATTGCGTTTCCAGGGAAGCTAAACTCCTTGAAATAATTTTCAGTTAGTAAATTTTCATAGGAGGGAAAAAGGAATTGGGATCTAACCCAAGTCGTTTCATATTTTTTGGACCTTCAAGGAATTAGTTACAAATTTTTGAAATTGTAATGCAGTGGTTACTAAAAGCAACCACTTCCTGAAATGTACACGTTTGGTACATTGAAGAAAGAAAAACGTACCTCTGTATCATGATTTCTTTTTTAGAGCATGGGCGCTTTAAGAGAAGACTACCTTACTGAATGATATCATTGTGAGGCTGGGTTAGGTTGGGTGGCCAAAGAGACCGCCTTCGAAGGTCGCAGCAGCTCTCAGGAACAGCTACATGGTGGCTTCCCTTCACTTACATAAGCAAGTTCTAACTTCAGGTATAAAGTTCATTTATTTCCCACCTTTACCATCGAAACTTTGGAATTGGTACTTTTAACCCTGGAACGCCGCGGCAGACATTTTGCGTCTGATGAATGATAGGGAATCAAACCKTGTAGGACAGAATTGCAGGGAGTTTTCATCCTCAGTATTAGGAGTGGAAAGGGAAGATCTTTTTCAAGTACTTTGACTTGCAATGAGTATATTTGGCTTTTTCAAAATAGATGATGTCACACGGTTTAAAAAATGCATGATTTCCACGACCACCGGTCTGTCCTTTAAGGGTTAAGTATCAAAATCTCGTTCATGTTAACCCTTAAACAACGCCGAGGACATTTTGCGTCCGATGAATGGCAAAGAATCTTTCCTTGTAGGACAAAATTGCAATCATTCATCCTCGGTATTAGGGGTGGAAAGGGGAGACCTTCTATAGTGCTTTGACTTCCAATGAATATATTTAGCTTTTTCAAAGGAGATAATGTCACACAGTATCAAAATGCATGATTTCCACGGCCACAGGTCCGTCCTTCAAGGGTTAACGTTAACATCTTTATTCAGTTAATATGGCAATTATTAATGTCTTCCTCTAAGAAAATGGGGCTGTGAGGGTGGCAGCAGATGGGGATAGTCCCGTTTTGGAGAAGCGGGAGCTTATTGGCATGGCCCGTGCTACATCTGACCACGCTTTCAATGCCACGATTTGGGACGTCCTTGTAGATCCTTTGTATCAGGTAATGTTCGTACTCACTTTTCGTGAGTATTGAAAAGCAGCTGCTGCGAAGATTTTTACATGTGTATGTGATATAATTTCTTGCAAAAACTATGTTAATTTGATTGTATAGGACATTGTTATTACCTATACACTACACTAAAAATGATATTTAGTGTTGGATTACATTTAGTGTACTCACCACCCTACTCCACACAACAGTAAATCTGAACTTTGCAGGAATTAGTGTAATATTAGACTTCAATGTGTCGCCTCCAGCTTCTCTTCAGACTTTAGACTTAAGACTTAAGATTTCATACTTCACACTTCACATTTCACACTTCAGATTCTAACACTAAATGTAAACCTCTTCAGATTTCAGATTTATTAGAGTACATTTAGTGTTAGAAATTAGATTTAATGTTACTTACTTTAATAGGGTTGATGATATTTAGGGACACTTCACACTCAAGCCAAAATTCAAGAGGCCTTCAATTTCCACCTATTGCTGAATTATGGGTTTCTTGTAATCTAATTGGTGAAAATGGACAACCTCTCAACCTTTGGTCATAGTGTGAAATGCGCCTTAGTGTCATGGTTCATAAATAGTGTTGCTAACACTAAATATCATTTTTAGTGTACCGATAAGTAAATCATTTAGTATATGGTCACCAAGAATTGTCCATAGTTTTCTAAACATTCCCAACTTAATTTCCTCTCCCTCTTTCATCAATTAGTAGTAGTGCCATGACACTTTTGAGAATATTGTGAACTAAGATTAGAGCAAAGTCATGCCAAATCAGAGAAAATCAGAGAGAATGAAGCAAAATTAAGGCTTTGTTTTGTAATTTTTCAATTCTTCTTGCTAGTTTCAGGCATGATTTCAAATATGAATTCAAAATTTTCAAATTTTCATCATGGGTGGAAATAACAACTTCCAATGTTTTCTCCAAGGGATGAGAAAATAGGAGACACCAAAAAAGACAATTCACCTACACTAAATAGTGAAATCGGGTTGCCTTTACAATTAGGTTGCCTTATCCCAAGACACTTACTCTACAAGCCATCAAAACCAAAAATTAAAAAAAAAAAAAAAATTCCATTTGTAAATGTGAAGATTCATGAGTTCAAACTACACCAATAACCAATTCAAAAGTAGTGTATTCTTGTGCAAGAACGAGAAATATTTATATTGTGTGGAATGTCAAGAAATTAGTGAGGGGCGACCTAATTTCACTATTTAGTATAGCTTAGTCAATATTGGTTCCTTTCACGTCGCTCTATGTAACTTTCTACATATTTAGTAGAGATATCCATCATGTCCACCCAAAAAATTCATGTTGTGTTTTCTTTTTACCTCTTATAAGTGAGTATAAATAATAATCAATGGAATACATCCTTCCATTCTAGACAAATTACACCCCTACAAACTCATTTTTAATTCAATTCAAACATTGGAACTGTACAAAATAGGAGATATGGAGATTAGCAGTTGATGATAAATTTAGGGTATTTTGAAGTTGTGCAATATAGAAACAAAGTGAAATATATTCCATTAGACTACTTACAATCTTAAAAATCCAAATGTACTATATTGTACATTTCATTGTAAACCCCTTTTCACTAATTGGAGTCTTTCTAAGTCCATCTTGTGACCAAAAGAAGAAGATTGAACAAAACAGCGGAAGTCTAGAACTTTCCTAAGCTTAYCCCTCTTTCCTRTAGCTTGCGATYTTGCCCTTGAGCATTTTTTATTTTAGAAAGAAAAAATATTGTGATTATGCAACTTGGTTATTTAGATTGAGGTTTAGGAATTATGTGAATGATCATATGAGAGACAAGACTGATCCTTATCTGGTACTTGGTGTCTTAACAATTCAATCAGGGKTTAGGGTTTAGTTGAGTTTGTTGTCATTGGGTTTGGGAGCAATTTTTGTAATAGATCAACCAATTTGGAAAGAAGAAAGCAAGAGGAAAGAAATCAGGGTTTAGGGTTCAAGAAAGAACCACCTATACTCAATCACTTAAGCGCTTTTGGAATAGATGATGAGTAGTGTTAGGCAAYGCAAATTTTTTTCTTGTAGAGAGATAAGAAATATTAGGACTATAATTTATTCGTAATTTTATTCACAAGATTGAAATTACTATGAATTTTAGAAGCCAAAAATTGCTTACAATGTATAGTCAATGTCTCTAGAGTCTTCCAATTCGGATCATAGTCAAGACTACTTTCCCTCTTGGTACTTCCTCAACACACTTTATGACACTTTGGGACATGTGTAAGGACTTTATTAGTTCCATTGAAAAAGAGAGAAAAAAAAAACATTCCAAAATTTGCTTGGAAATAGATGCATCCTACAGGTTGGATATGGGTCCTTGGTTGAGAATACATGGTTCTAGCTTAGTTGAGTTCATTCTCAGTGGGTTTGGGAGCAATTTTTGTAATAAATTAGACTGATTTAGACCTAGTTYACTTTCATAGCTTTGTACATGCAACGTCAACCCCAAGAGTTGACGTTGATTGAGAGCTCTCTCATTGAAYGTGCTTAATTAGATGTGATGTCAGCTCTTCAAATATCAATTAATAATGTTCCAACCATTAAGATAGAATGTTGGGTTTCTCACTCATGTCTTCACGGTGCTTTGTGGTTGTTTGTAGAATTACACCGGGTTCATTTGCCATTGCATCCAAGGACTGCATGTAGTTGGGAGGTTTGGGTAGGGTTTTGGTTTTGATATATTAAATTCTTTGGATGCATACCACAACCTAATTAGCTAGTGTTGCTTTCCAACATAGGTGAAGTGTATGCGTACAACTTTGTTATGTTCTCTAGATTGCACTATTAGAATGTCCTACCCAAATCAAGATGTCATAACCAACAAAAAAAAATCTGAATCAAGATAGTCTTAGATGAAAATTGCCGAATCAAGATGTCTCAATCAATTTAGCCTAAGAAGGACGCCACAGACACTAAGTGGCCAATGAATGACAATCAATTCTCTTGTGTAGGATAGAAGTGCAACCAATCATCCTTAGAATTATGTGTGGAAAGTGGAGAACCTCTACAGTAGCTTGACTTTCAATGAGTGCTTTTGGATTTTCTTATACACATGATGTCACACGGTATTAAAATGTATTGCTTTTCAAGCTCACCCTTGCGTTGTTCTAGGGTTAAAATTGTGGAGTAGGGGTGTCTTTTCTTGTTATGTTGTAATGTGAGGAATTAGTTTTCTTATTGTGCTTTTAATTTGCTTTGGGGATGCTGCCTTGGAGGCACATGATCATGAAAAGTAATCAAAATTGGGAGTCCCAGTTGTATTGCAATTTAGTGAAGGAATTATAGAGCATCTCTTTTGAATCTAGGAGTATGAGTTTTTGGTGATAGGTGGGTAGATTAATATTTGAAAAAAGAAGGTTTAATTTGGATTTGCCACAAGTTTTTTGTACAGAAAAGGGATTTGCCGCAATTTAGCTTCTCTAGCGAAATTGAAATAATTAAAGAATCTGGAGGAAAACAACCATGGAGAAAGAGCAAAATGGGATAATACCCATGCCTTCCAATGTTCAATGATGCCACATGTACTTATTCAATTGCAAGCATCAAGCCAAGCAATCAGCCAAGGGTCATTACAAGAGGAAAGGGGTGCTTTAGTTTAGTTTGTAAGTGTAGTCCTAAACATAAGATTATAAGTAATGACCTTTAAGCAGGCCTTTAAGGAGATTTTCAGCAAAAATTTACTAGAAATACATGTACAGACCTCTCTTATTCGACATGATAGAAGTTACTACTAAACAACTGCAACAATGTACAGATTTGTTTAGTAGCACATACAAAATTTGAAGTTCCCTAGGGCCATCATCTTCACAAGCTTGTAACAATTTGCAAAGCTCAAGTACTTGCTTGATCCCAAAACTTGTTGAATTGTAATTGCCAAAGACTCTTCAAAAAGAAGGAGGTTTTAGTATCCATTCCAAGTCGGCCCAACAGGTTGTCATTTGTGGCTTCTTTCACTCACCCCATGTTTTGTTGCTATTTTAAGGAATAAAAAGTGACTAATTTTGCAGGAGTGATTCAACGTAACTATGTAGTGGCATTTTGTACGTACAAAATTGCCAATCTTGCACAAGCGCCACCAAATGTGCCGCCCAATTGAACCTATTTTCATGCRGATTATGGTGTGGTTGATAGGGGCAAGGACAAGGGCTTGTCCGACTTGCAAGATTGGCAATTAAAGCCCGGAGACGATTGAATACTTTGCTTTTGTGTACATCTTACAAGATCAGAGCAAGAGATAGCTAAGGTAGGCGAATTCAATACCAACTGTTGATCTAATACCATCCAAATGTAGGATCCCTATTGATCTTAGAATGAGAATCTATGACGGAAGTACATGCCTTAACTTCACAACAAGTAAACTTAAGGCATGTAATACTATCATAGATTCTCACTCTAAGATCAATGACAGACCTACATTTGGATGGTATTGGGTCAACGGTTGGTATTGGGTTTGCCTACTTTAGATGAAGTGGTCTTAATTGATTGGTATTTGCATCTTGCATGCTCGTTCAATCGAAGCTTAAATTACTCTTAACATAATCTAGTTGCGAGATTTGGTAATATTCAAGTGACCTCTTATACCCTTAACGCCTCAATATTTTTTCTAAATTTTTACATATTTTTGCAAATATCTTTGTATAGATAAATCATTTACAAAAAATTACTATAATTTCTTGAATTTGGTCATTAACCCTTGAAGGACGGACCGGTGGCCATGGAAACCATGCATTTTTGATACCGTGTGACATCATCTACTTTGAAAAGCCAAATATACTCATTGAAAGTCAAAGTACTAGAAAAGATCTTCCCTTTCCACTCCTAATATTGATGATGAAAAGTTGCAATTGTGTCATGCATGGTTTGATTCTCTGTCATCCAAAGGACACAAAATGTCTGCAGCTCCATTCAAGGAAGGTTGTCTTTCCAAGATTCAAGTAGTATATTGGATGAACGAGAAGTTAATTAGAGTTGGACATAATACTGCTTGCAAGCCCTTTGTTCATTGTTTAGAATATGGATGTCAAAGCACTTAAGGTTTAATTATGCGATCAATGATAGATGAGAAATCCACTCCACGTTTAATAATGTCGGGTATTCTAGATTCCTTCAATGATGTTTTCTAGAAATCCATCTCCTCTATTATCATGTTAGGTGTTGTGGACTAGAATGTTCCAATGGATGATTTCATTGTTAACCCTTAAACGTTAGGCTGGTCACCATGGAAATCATGAATTTTGAAATTGTGAGAATCATTGGTTTGGAAAAAAATTCAAAATCAAGCATTGGAAGTCAAACAAACAATTAGTCTTTGGCTTTTAACTTGTTACATTAACAGCTTACTTGGTTTGGTTCAAAGCAGTTTAAATGAACAGGATCCATTGACATTAACTAATGGCGTAAAGGTCACAAAATTATTATATATTTTGAAGATGAATTCTTATATCACAGATTCAGCATGTGAAATTCACATGGATGTGTACACTGTATAAATATGTCTAGCAGTTGTTTTCAAATCGACTCAGTAACAATAGTTAGTGCAAAGCAAATACGCAGACTTTAACCAAGCAGATTGAGCAGCAAAACGATAAAGCACATCGGGAGCTTGATCATACGATTGAATTTCAGGTCCTCGCCCAGATCCTCTACGGGACATCAATTTGTCGACAACATACCCCATCTTGCTACCTCGTTTGGAATCCCCGGGCCGCAGCTTGCCCCATTGACTGCACAAGATGATTAAGATTAATCAGTACAAATGAGTAATGACTAATCTCACTCAATAATCTCAATCCATATCATCCTGGTTGCACGATAGGGTGTCATTGCTAGTCGAAGTCAGAATGTCTCTGAATATCTGCTATGAATTCGGCTGTGGACATTCCTGAGATCGCCTCAAGCGCAAGCTTATCTACACTCTTAATTGACTTCCACCTAATATGACAGTACAGCTAAGATTTTAAAAATGTAGCCTCTCAACATGTACTTGATTTTAGAAAAACTAGTTGGAACTACTGTGTGACTGGTTTGATACTACCCACCCCGTGTTTGTTTGTTTTCGATTTTTTTTGGCTGAGGGAATTACAATTGATTGAGTGTCGTTTGAACACCTCGCTCTCACCGACTTTCATCTGTTGATTCTCCTACATCTCGTGTAATCAGTATCTAGGGTTTATGTTGGGGTTTGGAATGGGACGATTTTGAAGGCTTAGGAGGGTAACGAGGGTTTCGAATGCTCCGAGGAATGTTGCATTTGGATTCTACATGTGCAGAAGTTCTTACGGTTCAAATTTTGGTTGGTAGAGTTTTTAGTGTAGAGAATCTTAGAGTGGTGCATTTAGGTAGGTGTCTCAGTTAACTGTCGAAAATGAGTTTCTAGTGTTGAAAGAGTGAAGATGAGTCTGGAGTTTCAAACATGAAGAATGTTGCATTTCGGAGTTTTCAAGTGACCGTGTTTAGAATTGAGGTTCAAATTTCAGTTGGATTGGTAGATGATCTAAAATGAAGGCATAGTTTATGGTTTGAAGTTGAGGTGTTATAATTATATTCTCTAAATCTTTGGAGAGGATTCTAGAGTGGTGCATTTAGGTAGGTGTCTCAATCAGTTGTGGAAAATGAGTCACCAGTGTTGGGAAAATGGAGATGAGTATCTTATCACAAAGAATGGAGATGTGACTGGTTCATACATTTGGGGTTTACAAGTGGGCTTTTTTTTATTTTTTACTTTGAGAGATTTTCTCGTCACTCAAGAGAAGCTTTCTGTTTTCTATTTTGTGGGAAGGGCAGCTGGAGCAACCGGGTCGTCGAAAGCCGCAGTGCACATTGCAAGGCTTCATTCGCAAGGTTGAGGATGAGAAGCTGAAGGAGGTAACGAAATTTGACTTATTTTGTTCGCAAGCAAACCGGTTACCAGAATCTGTGAATATGAAAGTTTTTCTTGAAAATTGTAAGGGCTTGTCAAAGTACATGGTTCTTGATTTTTACATTGCTTTGATTCAAACTTGAACATCAGTAATTGAAGTTAAACCACTTTGCTAGTTTCTTCATTTTGAAGGATGAATTTAAAACCATACCTTTTGAATGACTTAAATGGAAATATGCATTTGATACACTTTGAATGAAGAACCATTATGATTGAACAAAACTTCATGCATTTTCCAAATACTCATGTCTCATTTGTTTTTTGTGATTAGAGAACTCCTTTAGGTGAATAAATTTTTTGAATTCACTGAGATATGGCAGTRATTTTGAGTTTTGGGCATWTAGGGAATGATTTAAGGGGTGATTGCTGAATGAACATGTATGAATGTTGCTATTTGATTGGTCATTTGATAGTGTCCATTCCGTTCTCATTCTCAGAGGCTTGAGATTGCATGGGCGAGAAGATTTGCCGCAGAGCACTCAGTTGGTGAAGATTTGTATATTATGGATGTGGAGCAAGTCCTACAATCACCAGACATGGGTGAGGTATACAAGTCTAACTTCACCCTCGTCAAAACACCCTGTGGAATTTTGCTGAATTTTATTCTAGGGCATGTCCAAAACACTTGTGATAGTAGGGGMAACAGCATTTTTGAGAACATTGCCAATTAAGAGTTATTTTGAGCGAAGGTAAGGATGCCATTTCAGAGAAAATCAATCGGAATTAAACCTTTGACATACTTATACATGTGATGAGAATGGCTCATTAGCTTTAGGAGCTTTAACTGACTTCAACTTTGCTTAACAAGTTTTCAGGGATTCCTTTTTCTTGTCAATTGAGAKGGTCCTTAACAATGTGATGTCATGATTGTACTGATTTCTCTTATTAGTGACGATGCAAAATTAATGTCATCACTATTTGATTAGTACAACGTAGTAGTATTTCAGCTTGCACTCATAGAAACATACTAAGGTAGAAACATACTAAGGTAGGTAACCCAAAAGCGCCACTAAACTAAAAGCGCCATCTTCACACTTTGTACATCTCCAAATTCAGTTATGTACCTAAGTGTGTGGAAGAAACGCTTTTAGAATCAAATTTTGACCCTTAATAACTTTTGCATATTGTATCCAAATGTTGCATTCTTTGGTGCATTGGTCCAACTTCCTTTCACTTGCCAACAAGACAATATGAAAATCTGACCAGCCTTATAATAGTAACTAGGCAGGCACAGTACCAATTTGTGGCGCTTTGAGGATGCCTACCTTACAATGAGTGAGAGACCTTGTTAAATTAGTCTTGCATCCTAATAGGATGAATTATTGTAGTGGAGATACTTGTTTCAATTTTCTAGATGGAGAATGATTTCGTCACCTGTAGCGAATTGCAATTCATTTGCGTTGTGTGAACTTATGATCTACAGGAGGAGATTTGGGTTCCGGGTCCAGATTATTGGGTTGCTACGGCTGATCCATTGAGAGACTGTGCGAAGCGCATTGTGGAAGACATGAACCGGAACCATTGGGAGGATATTCGTCGCTTTTGCAATGTGTACGCAAATTTAGATGTTGAGGTTTGTTATTCCTTCACTGATTTCCAATGCCCTGTACGAAGTTATGACCTGCTGTTGTCCCACAGCACACTAGTAGAAAAATTCAGGTTTTCTGTTGACTTTTTGTCAAAAAGTGACCGGATCAACGCGACCAAATCAACAAGAAAAACTGAATTTTCTATCTCAGTTTCGATGTAAGCTTGAGTAGTCTTGACCTCGTGTGTCCTTTGGTGGAAGTCTTTTGGACGAGGTGATGGTTACATAGCATAATTCGTAAGTTAGTACCTACTGGGTTACTGGGTAACAAGGTGCATACTAGCTTGCTAATTATTAACAGATACAACTTGGGCCAGGGCAAACTGACCTCCTATTGCCCCTTTTTTTTACCTGGAAAAAACACTGAAATTCTTTTATCTGTCACTTAGGATATAATTAGCAAACTCTAAATTCATATTTGCAATCAGAGGCCCCAAATTAGCTATGGGAGGTGGAGAAATATAAAATTGACAAGGCACCAAATTAGCTACGGGAGGTGGAGAAATACAAAATTGACAAGGCACAAAACGGGGGGCAATTTTTACATTTACCTTTTGACAGGGGCAATGAGGGGGCCAGTTCGCCCTGGCCATAAAGGCCAGGTATAAACCATGACCTTGATTGGCATTTCTGGTCAAATGACTGATACCAATGGAAATTATAACCACCCAAATACAATTCTCTAGCATTGTTAAGATGTATTACAAAGTGCAACTCTAGATAAATACTTTAATAATGACTCATACAATAATTGTAAAATATGATTCATAGATCATATCCATATTGGAAGTTATAAAAGTTCATGACACATGTCCCAACTTAGTGTCCAAGAAAGTAGGCAGAATTAGTGGAAAAGTAGTTTTTTTTCAGTGATCGGAATTGAAAGAGTGTAGAGATTGGCAATGGATCTGGTGCACTTTTAGCCTTTGAAAATTCATAATAATTTAAATTCAAGCAATAAAACTACCAAAGTTCTTRCAATYCCTAGCATTTCTATCATTGCACCTCTAAAAGTATTGTTTTGTGTTGCACTACACCAAATCATTGTAATTTAAATGATTATTGCTTTTCAAAATKAATGAAAGTCAACTATGTTGTACAATTATGTATGAAGAAATTCAACATGACAAACRAATTCACTATAAATACATTGTTTATACAAGAAAGCAATATTTTGAATCCAACTACGTCATAAAAAATTTCAAGTGAAAATAAATTCAAGTGCACTTCATCTATGCTTGCATCTTTATTTTATTTTAAATAGAGTTTACTATGCATCTTGCTTAAAAAACTCTTGGATAAAGCATCTTTACACAAATAAATGGAAGAAATAGAAACACAATAGTAGATGAGAATCACTTCTCATAACTATTTTTCTATGAAATATAGTTTATATTGAAGTATATGATAAATTRAAAAGAAAATTGAAAGCAATTCAAATGCACCTATGGTAGTTTCAAACTAATTTAATGACAAAAGGGAAAATTTGGGTTTCAAACAATTTTGAATAAGTAGTAACAATGTCATTTCTATTGAAAGTTATGTTCAATTTTAGTCTATTAATTTTTAAGTACAGCACCTTAAACACCTAAAAACTCTTCTATAGTTGCATAGTATATTATACAAATTGAAACTATCTACATTTATGTTATTAGGAGGGTATTTTACAAGCTAATTAAACCTCCCCAATATGCCTGAAATACTTTTTTTACAATTAGAAGGAATTTTTACAGAAAAAATTCTATAGAAAACAAAACAATGTAAATTCCATTTGAAATTAACTACACTAAAAAGGATATTTAGTGTTGGATTACATTTAGTGTACTCACCACCCTACTCTACACAACACTACACTAAAAAGGATATTTAGTGTTGGATTACATTTAGTGTACTCACCACCCTACTCTACACAACAKTAAATATGAACTTTGCGGGAATTAGTCTAATATTAGACTTCAATGTGCCGCCTCCAACTTCTTTTCYTTTTTGTCATCTCCATCCCTRGCCTTTGAGTTCCGCTTTTCTTTGCCTCCCCACGCACTTTCTTGATTTTGGCCTTCTTGCTCTTCTTCTTCCTCTATTCCTTTCTTCCTCCACTCTTCTCCTCCGATACTCAAGTGACTAAATTTATTTWTTTTTAATTTTTTTTTGGGGGGGAGTATACTCCACCTTCCAGCCACCATTCCGATTTGAATCTCCCACTCCTTCTTTGCCCGCTCTCTCCCGCCCGCTTGTTGCCGCCTCGCCTAGCAAATTCATTTTTTTTAATATGTTCTAACACTAAATGTAAACCTCTTCAGATTTCAGATTTACCACAGATAGAATACATGTAGTGATAGAAATTATATTTAATGTTACTTACTTTAGTAGGATTAATTATATTTAGTGTCAAGGTTCGTAAATAGTGTTGCTAACACTAAATATCATTTTTATTGTACTTAGAAATCATTACTTACAACATCACATTCAAAGGAATTTACACAAATCTTTATATTAGCCTTTGGGGATAAGGCATGTAAATGAAATAAAGAAATTCCTTCATCATGGTCAATTCAATGTAAGTTAAGTCATTTTTTAATAAATGCCACATGTCATCCTTTGGTTGGTGCAAGGTAACATAAACCTTTCAAAATCTGCCATGTCTAAGATAGAATCATCCAAAAGCATCATTGTTCCCATTCTTGTACCCTAAACTAGTAAACTATCACTAAATGTGTCCCTTGACTCTGATTTGTTGATGCACTTGATAGATACACACTAACTCCTAAATGACCATTTCTCCATTTTGGGGTAACTTGGATTTTGAATAGATATCTAGGACTCAATTTTTGTCATGATGTTTTGAAATTTTTTTGGARGATGGAAAATTGATTAGCTTTTAGGGAAGATGATATCTTTCAATTGATGCCCGAAAACAAAAATTACGCTCAAAATTGGGGAGACTACAAAACAAATCAAATTTTTAAATTTTGAATTTTTGTTTTTACATTCTATTTTTAAACTTATGTTTAAAGTAGAAGTACCTATTTTTGGACGTCCCTTCCATCATGGCTTCATAGGTTGACATATTGTGGTCAAGAGGTGGATGCACTAATTCTCAAATCTTTTTACTCTACAATAGACATCGTTCAACTGAACGTTCACTTAACCCTCGCCTTAACTCTTAACCCTTGAAGCACGGACCGGTGACCGTGGAAATCATGCATTTTTGATATAGTGTGGCATCATTTACTTTGAAAAGCCAAATATGCTTATTGGAAGTCAAAGTATTAGAAAAGATCTTCCCCTTCCACTCCTAGTACGGAAGATGAAAAGTTGCAATTATGTCCTATACGGTTGGATTCTCTTGTCATCCAGAGGACACAAAACATCAGCAGCAGTGTTCAAGGGTTAAAAGAYTGGTCAAGGGGAAAGGTGCGGTGCAATATGTAGTGCTCGACCGAGGAAAAAAACATTGTTCACACACATGTTTAGCTTTGGAAAAATTGTACAAATCAATATTTGATGCTACCCATTCAAAATTTGCAGGGTGGGCGGCGTGGCACAAAACACTTTCATATGAAAATCTTTACTATCTTTACAGAATTAGGGCTACCTAAAAATATGGAAGCAATTAAAGACACTAAATTTGACTTCCCATGATGATTGACATATGTGTGGTCACTTCCACAAAAAGAACGGATGAAAATTGTTAAGTATCCACTCTCCAGATGATTTTTTTGTCTTCCTAAGGACATAAAATGTCTACCTCGTCCTACAAGGATTAACCCTTAACCCCGCCTTAACCCTTAGGTGTCGAGCGGGTTACCGTGGAAATCATCAATTTTGATACCATGAGAATCATTGGTTTAAAAAATTTCAAAAGCAAGCATTGGAAGTCAAAGTAATATAGAAGATCTTCCCTTTTTTCACAAAATTATTAGGATAAATAGTTGCACTTTTGTCCTACATAGAAAAGATGCTCTCTCATTCATTGACCAGAAAATGACCTTGGTGTCATATATGGGTTAAGGTAACCACCCTTTGTGAACCAAGGTTGGATTCACACACAAATAGTAAAGTTCTTTTGGAATGTCTAAGTGTTTGGAATATTACAAGTGAAATGTTTGAAATGTTATATAAATTTTTCATCCATATTGCCTAATTTTTTKAATATTGTTAYAAACCTACATCATGCCTTGAGCCCCGTATGACAAGTTTCCCAAAACAAGAAAATTTAGAAGTGACGTTGGAATGCCAAAATCCTAACACCAATGTTCAAGCTGCCAAACCCCCATGCAAGTGAAAAAAAAAGTATTTCCACACTCAAATCTCGAATCAAACCTTCATGTATGATGTTTCTTCAAGTGTCTAAAGTTTTGAAATACAATAAGTGAATTGTCAAAGAAATATTGAAAAAAAAATTTCCTTCCATATATTGCCTAATTTATGGAATATTTTAAAATTTTATAAGACATTTCAAAGAGTAACATTTTCAAGCATATAATTCTCAAACATTTATTCAATGATTATCGTCTATTTGAAAAGACAAGGCATAATAATAAAAAACTCATCACTTTAGAAATTAAGAAGAGTCATAGCAACCAAACATGAAGAGCTGTGTTAGTAGATGAAAACCAAAAAAGTAATAGTAAAGAATTCCAAAATTCTAAAATGTAATTTTCAACTTGCCAAAACTATTCAACTTACATTAAAAAGTAAAATGGTTTAGCAATTTTTATTACCAAGTTTGGCCTTCATGTACAATACACCTAAATGCATCCAAATAAGCAATTTAGTGTTGTTCGTATTATTGAATTGCTTAATCTTACATCGATCTTGGTGGGASTCAAAAGTGTATATTAGATTCTCTCTTTATGTAGTTTTAGAATTTGATATGAATGTATGAATTATCAAAGTATTAAAAATAGTTGTATCCAAAAGCAACCTTTGGCTTTCCGATGAATAGTGGTGTGTGTGCTTGGATGAAGACCATAAAAATAAAATGTAGGACATTCTCAAACTTTTTCAACAATTATCATTATGGCATCAATTTTGAGCAAGCTAAGATAGGATATTAGAAATTTAGAATCACCTATTGTCAAGCAAATTTCAATCAAAGGTATTATTTTGTGTTTAGGATTCAATAATTGGTCACACATTGATAAATTGTGATTAAAATTAGGTGAAGGATTCTAAAAACATTGAATATCGTGTGCAAAAGTTACTATAGATGAATGTTCAATTGATAGATTTTCCAAAGCAGCATCTTAATTTCAAAGCCCTAGTGTTGAAACATTGGAGAAAGCYAGCATGTGAGCATAGAAACTATGAGCCCATAGCTGAGGACTCTATATTACAAAATGCCTTTTATAATAGTAGATGATTTTGTTATAGGTACCTATATTACAAACATTTTTCATATTATACTATATCTATATTCAATATACATAATATGTTATAAACACCTTCACATGATTGTAGGTATATACGTAAAACTAGGTTCAAGGCTTGTAGGCTCACACATTGGCATCACACTCTGGCATCATTGCTGATTTTAATTGATCCTTAATTTTGAGTTTTTTCAAGCTATTTTGTGTCATCTATGAACCCCTCAAAATAAGGATTTGTGCATATTTTCACAATGAGAATATGTGTTTTCATAGAAAATTTAGAATAATAATTTAATATAATTTTGTTATTTTTTAAAATAATTATCTAGCTAATAAATTTAAATCATTCAGCAAAGGCTATTTTTGAACTTCAATAGTTAATTTTTGAGGTGGAACACATGTTTACAATTTTCAATATTTTTATTTGTCGTAAACAAAAGTTTAAGAACCAAAGCATGCTGAAGTGTATTGGAGTTTTCTTTCATTCGACAGTAACATACATTTAAAAAATTTATGTTTAACGATAGTGAATATGCTCACATGCTAATAGTATTGATTATTTATGCACTTAAAGTGAGACATCCTTATAAGCATTGATCCATATTTTTAATAGAATTGCACACCTAAATTCATTTTTCAATAAATTTCTTAGAAAGATGTAAAGAAAAGACATCTAATCTACTTTGATTCATATTTTTTGAACTTTTGCTAAAGTAGTTATCAACCTTTCAAATTGGAGTGTGCTCCAAAGATTAGATATTTTTTCAGCCTTGTAAGAGATTGTTTTAGGGTTGCTCTCCAAAACTATTTCCTATGAAGGGAACTAGAGACTGTTGGTATGAAATTTTCAATTTCAAAAAAAAGAATTAAAAAATGCCAGATAATATTAAAAAAAGTATGAAGAAAATAGTGGTAAATTATTCTGACTTGTTCTTGACAAACACTATTTATTGCATGTTTACAAATAATTTCCAGACAACAATAAAAAAAAATAGGATAAATCAACTACCAAAATCATTTTTAAAGAATACACCAAATTTTTTTGCAAATCAAAGTTAACCCTTAAAGAACCATTTGTCCGTTCAATGGACAATGGGGATTTTGAGCAAGTACCTACAGTCTCAAGTTTGGTCCTTGTTTTTTGAAACTTTTTTTGAAGATAGAAAAACTAATTAGCTTCATGGGAATATAATTTCTTTTTTCAATCGGTCCTTGGGAACAAAAGTTATGCCCCAAACATCTCAAAATAGGGAGGGAGGGGGGGGCAACAATTTTTTTTTTTAAATTCAAATTTTTTTAATTAAAAATTTTTCCTCATAAATTATATTTGTTTCCACATGGAAAGCTTTGATTCATTCCATTTGGATTTGTTATGAGAGAGTTATGGACAATCTTGTTTTTCGGGCAATTAGAGCATCTTCTTGAAAAAATAACTTAAAAGATTCATTTTTGAGTGAATGAAATTTTTCCATTATTAAGAAGAAAAAAGTTTAAGATGTTTTAGTTTGCTTAGTAGAACAATCTCACCATCAAGATTAGTACATTTTAATTCCGCTTTAGAGCTATTAATAATTTAGATTTTCCTTCTATCTTGTACCTACTCTTGTTTAAAAAATTTTTAAAGAATAAAAATTACTTTTTTTTGGAATTCCCCCCCYCCCCCCCCCCTCCCCCCTCCCTTAGATTTTAAAACTTAAAACTCTGTAGTGCAGAATATTAAAGTTGAGAAGGTTCAAAGTCAAATAATCTAGTCCTGCAATGTGCAGAAAAAATTGTTTTTTTTACTTTAAGCGCAAATATCTTGCAATCTGTGTGGTCAAAAATTCTGAATTTTTTTCCCACATTCTCATACTGCTTGGGTGTAAGATCCTATAGTTAGATGTGTGATGAAAACAATTTCCAATTTTTTTTAYTCTTTGCAATAGAAATGGCAATTTTGAGTGTTTTTTGGTAGAAAAAAGGCCTTGGTCCTTCATGGGTTAAATATGTATCATTCACATGTGTATACCAATTAGAATTAAACATTTGGAAGACACATTCATCAAAGTCTGGRGATAGAATTGGGTGAGTCTAGGGCCCATCCACAGGAAAAGTACAGTCATGGATACTCCCACCTTACATAATTTTATATTATTATCGTACRACAATGCACTACTTTTGAATTAATAATTCATCGAGAACTTCCCCCTCTTGCCACTCCAAATTGTCTTAGTACTATTGCAATACTATTACAATGGTTTTATAGTCTAGTTTTGAAGTGTATTGTTGTAATAYAGCATCAATACTGCAACAAATGTGGAAACGATGCATCATATTRAAACAATATTGTTAYAGTACTATTTTATACATTAACAATATACTTCAATATTAGACTRTGAAACAATATTGTTACAGTACTATTTTGTACATTAACAATATACTTCAWTATTAGAYTGTGAACCTATTGAAAYTGTATTGTTTCAATGGGTGGATTGTGAATSCATTGAAACTATATTGTTTCAATGKGAGGGCATWTTCCTCACGTAGGTGTAGCAAAGACTCATGAACCTCCAAATATACAAATAAAAATATTTGTAGAAATATTTGTTCGTCAATCTCAATGAGTTCAAAGTCGGATATTGAAAATATATTGTTAATGTACAAAGGTAATACTATAACAATTCTATTTCAATGGCAAAAAGATGCTTTGTTCACACTAAATCTACATTTGTTGGAATGCTAATGTTATATTATTACAAGACATTTATAAAATTGGACTATGAAACCAATAAAACAATATTGCAACAATACATAGATAAGGTAGATTGCTCTTAAAACGACCATTTCAGAGCTAATTGCATTTTCAAAGAAACTCCTTGAAACAATTTTCAGTAAATTTTTTTAGGAAGGAAAAAGGACTTGGCATCTAAATCATTTCATATTTTCCAATCCTTCGAGGAATTAGTTACAAATTTGTGAAGTTGTAATGCAATGGCCACTAAAAGCGACCACCTCCTGAAATGTACACTGCTGGTACATTGAAGAAAGCAAAATGTACCTCTGCATCATGATCACTTTTAGAGCATGGGCACTTTGAGAGCAATCTTCCTTGGTGGGGGTTAGTTCCCAATGAGTTAACTTTGATGGCTTGTGATGTAACTTTCTTAATTATAGAGGCAGCCTAATTTCTCTATTTAGTGTAGGGAGGCCTTTCTTTCACTTGCACCCGTGGAATGACTTGGAGAAGCCAAGCGATGGGGCCAGTTCACCCTGGCCACCCTAACAGGGTACTCTACTGAACATTTTAAAAATTCATAAAATATTACCCAAGTGCAGAAAGGTGGCCGTTTTGGGAGCTTCTACGGACCGTACTAAGRMTAGTATTCCAAACTTCCTCCTCAACCTTCAATCCGTTACATAGCCAACTTTTTCAATGTGGCCGAACGTAACTGACACTCTGATTGATCCAATTTTACTGATTTACCAAAATCACACTGCAGGACAGTGACACTAATCTCGAAGGTGACGCCTGAGTTTCCCGTTAGTGTCTTGAGAGGGTTGTGTTGATCATCCATAAGATAGTTAAGCAGAATTGTTAGATTCTCAACATGGTGCATCTGTAGTGTGGCTACCTGCTGCATTCCGCTTCCATAGTCAAGATGAACAGGCTTCAACAAGCTCATGGAGAGCTCAAAGCTTCTTCAAAATTGGGAAAGTTGCCGACAACGAGGGAAGTCTGCACTCAGGTTCTGGTCCATGAATTCAATTTCAATTCCGACGACATGTCAATGAGGTGTGCTTTCCAAACTTGGATGGTTCACCTAAAATAATTCATCTTGGCCCAGGAATCAATGTCTAGATCTGGACAAAAAATAAGGCACAAGCTTAGAGAAAAATAACACTACGACAGAAAATTAAAAAACAAAAAATTGTTCAGGAAATACGAAGTAACTAGGTTCCGGGTAACTCCTCTAAGATCAGCTGAAGGCTTTGAGTTGAGAACCACCAGGATTGCCTGTCAAGAAGATTCGACGGCAGTCAACGAGGTATCTCCAAAAGCTTACATGATACAATTCGACTGAAATGCAGAAAATTCACGAACTGCAAATCTACATCCTACAATCTTCAAAAGACAGCCACAGCCTAAGTGTTCATTGAAACACCAAAAGAAAAGAATCAACTAGCTAACAGACCGACGAGGTTAATCATATCTAAAGTCAGCTCCAACACACCAAAAATACATTTGTAACCCCAATATAGAAAACTTGAAACATTTTTGTTCCTCACTGAGAAAAAAAGGCTCTACACTGAAAACACAATTTCCACCAACAAACCTGGAGCTCGTCGTACTCTCCAAATTCCTCATCCCCTTAACCTACATTTCAGTCCATAAACCAATCGGATTGGCAAGAAAATTTTAAAAGCACAAAACCACAACCATCAAAGTAGCTAAGCGAAACTAGTATATTTGATAGTTTGATGACAGACATCAGTGCTTTTCTTTTTGGCCCCAACTCAGGGGGACACAGCAAAGTACTCAAAACCCCGTACATGCTGTGTAGGAGTGGGTAGATTGGCAATCCTCCAAGCCAGTCAAAATCGAGTCACCAGAACAATTGGTCACGCTGAATCATCTGCTTTCTGGAAACTTAGTTTGGTATGCGACCGCACTCTGCAAAGATACAATCTATATTAGAACCCATGATAAAATTAAGTCAGAGGCAATTAACAACCTCACTTGTGTGAAAAACTATCCATAAGCAAACTCACCATGTAAGTGGCTGTGATCATTTTCCCAGCAAACCATAGCCCATGTAAAGCCCGTTGAGCAGCCATGGCAGCAGTAATTGAATCAAAGCAGAGATAGACATGACCAGCGCTGTTTCTGCACATGACAAACAAGGAAATTAGATACGGCACCACCTCCAAAACCATGTATAATATGAAGGTAACTAACATCTCAGTCGGAGTATCAACATTCCAAAACGGAATAAAACATCGCAACTATTTATGATCGAGTTGTCAACATTCCTCACAAGAAAAAATAGCAAGAACCGAACTCTCGGCTCAAGAGAACTTAAACTGGAACATAGACCCTCAATAAATAGAATCTTCTGTATACAGGGTTTGTAAAGCAGTGTAAGTAATAATGAACACATGGGCAGTAAAATGTGTTCAACAAAATTTCGTACCCATGAAACGTGAGAGAGAACAGCAGAGAAAAGACTTGTACATTCCAGCGGACTTACTTGTCAACGAAGATATGCTTTACGGCACCAAACTTCGAGCATTCCTCTTGCACATCCTCCTTGATATCGAGGTCAAAGTCCTGATCAGACTGCCCGATTCGCATCCCACCAGAAAATGGTACAATTATTAGCATAATCGTGTAAGACCTACGAAACATAAACACTCTTGACGAACAGAAAGTACCATAATGAAGATATCATGCCCCAAAACGAAACAACTTCAAAAAGTTTACGAGCTAAACCATTTGGACCAGAAGACACGAAACATAGAAGGGAAGAACTAACCTCGCTAGTAGGGTCAAACATATTTTTTAGAAGTAAATATTCACTAGGCTGCCCAATTGCATCAACTGCAACAGCGACAGGAGGAACCACAAGGCCAGGAGATCCAAGAGCAGCAGCCCCCAATCCGGTAGTTGCACCCGCTACAAGCATTGGATTTTGGACAAAAAAAGGCGGCCTTACTAAAGGAGTAACAGCAGGGGGTACAGCTGTTCCAAGAAGGCCTAGTGCTGGGGCTGAGGTAGCAGGCAAAGGAGCAGGGGCATTGCTGACGTGCACAAAAGTCTCAATGTTAGTGAAACGTATTTGAATTTCAATACAAACACAAATAACCAGTAACAAATACAAATAACCAGGAACAACGACCAAGTCACCAGGATGTTCAACACCTTAGGTCACCAGCAAATCAGCTGTGAAGATACAGTATGGGGCAAACAAAAATACCTAGTTCCACTTCCACTCCGATCCAGTTTCTGCATGAGGAGGGCTCTCGAACGGGCATTCAAAGACTGCAAACAACATTGCACGCAAAAAACGATTATTAGTGAGATAGTTTCCACAACCATAGTTGTTGGCTCTTGCAAGTCAGTCACTAGAATAATATAAAGCACGAAGTCCAAGTTCGGAATCAAGTCCTCACCAGGCCTCCACCTTCGTCATCGTCAAGTTCCCCAGGATGAACGCCCATGTCTTCCATGCCAATTTGGTCAGAGACTGCAGACACCTGGAAGGAAAATAAATTGAACAGTCAAATACGATATGATAATTGAACAGTCAAGAAACAGCATATTCCAATCTACCCGTTTGTCAAACACAGAGAAGGCAAAGATCAAATCGTTCTCGGGAAGTAGATTGAACCTTAATTGGACGTCCTGCAAGCTCCAGACCATTTAGACTTTGTTGAGCAGCACGGGCATCTTCCAGTCTAGCATACTGCAATAAGTTCCAACAAGCATATACTAAGTGATATAAACTAAATTGTTTCAAAAGATTTGATAAACTACACCAAAAAGAAACCTAAACAAATGAAACCCAGTCCTCAAAAACATACCCTGGCCCAGCCTGAGGAATAACAGAGCCACACACTATTGCAATAAGTGGTATGCAATAGAACACGCGACAAAAATTCTAACCTGCACGAATCCAAAGCCTTTGCTTTGTCCGGTTTCGAGATCAGAAGGTAGCTGCACTAGCTCAACGGGTCCAAAAGGCTCAAAAACCTGTTGCAAATGACACAGAATCCATGTWAAGTAAAAAGATCAGAAATTATATATCACCATAGACGTCACATATAGTAACCATTTTTTTTAACGTGACCAGCTCTCTGAACTTAATCAAATAGGAAACATTCAAGTGTGGATGTCCACTTCCAAAACCTACGAAAATAARAAAAATCAAATTAAAGTACTCAAAGCACAATCTTGCGAACACCACCCACTRATCTAGACACAAGATGCCCACACCAGCAATGCAGGAGCAAGTAATTGAATATATATTACCTGACGTAGCTGATCCTCTGTAATGTTGAAATGAAGATTCCCAACATAAAGACGGCGGGCACCTCCTGAGTATGGACCAATGAAGCCACCGGCAACTCCTGGAACCGCAGTTGTGGACTGTACGAGATTCTTCTCAGCTTCAGAAGGTTTTACCATGACCGGTTGATTCAATAGCAGCTGGCCTGACAAAGCTATAGCCATCGGTACTGACATGGCATCGTAGAACTCAATATACCTGAGATAGGCATCACCATGCAGTAAGTTCAGCAATACTGATTCATCGATTATCTTCTAGAGAAATAACGGAGAATATGGCATTAATCAAAGGTTGCAGAATGAAAATCAGTTACGCAAAAAGTTAAGAGAACATCTTACCCAACTCCTTTGGAGCGCCTCGAATTCCGGTCCATGATTAGCCGGACATCCCGCACCTAACAAACATGAGCTGTCAATAAAAACCATAGCAGAATCTGTTGCACTGGAAAGTGAAAAGGAGTACCAGTAGAAAAGGATCCAAACCATAGGACTTTGACAGTACACTGACATCCTCATGGATCACAACCCCTCACACCTGAGGAGGGGCCCCAAAGAAGCTACTTACGCAAGTAAATCAGTTTAGCGCTCACCACAAGCTCCGGTCCAGAATCACAAAGAAGGCCACAAGTCTGACCTCATTGCAAGCAAACTCAGGTATGTGCACTGCAAAGAAGCAGAGGGTTTGATTCATACTCATTGTGTAATCAATGAACTCTCTGTGTTCCACAGAAGATTACAGAGTAAGAAAGCAACAGCATCCTAGTGAACCTTCGACCATTCTCTCCATACAAACCCAGATCAGAGTTTGTGACTTCGGGTATGAAATGAGACATCAATCGCTAAGCAGACACGCACTAGCAAAGASACCACGAGTACCATCACTAAACGTGTAGTTGATGACCTTTGAGAGAGTGAGCCTTTGTTTTACGCCCTCACCGCAGCGCTTTACAAAACTAAAGCTCTGTAGCTCTGCTGTTACAAAAGGACAATTAGACCAATTGGTGTGAAAAAGGTCAGGCCTCACCTTTCCAGCCCGAGAGAAAAAATCGTAAACATCGCGCTCATCCGCTTTCAAAGAAATCTGCATCATAACATAATGAAATCCCAATTAGCTCAATATCATGGAAAACAGTTAAGTATCACTACATTCATRATTGACTCCACATGGATGTACAGCCCGTCTAAGAATGAAACTTCGGACACTGTTAGAAGTATTCGCCAATTACAGCAACTGCTGAACCCCAGGGGACCCAGGGGAGTTCTAATGTAACAACTCAGGCCAGTATGAAGGGGTCAGGTTTTGCTTCCATGTAACCGCCGAGTTAGCACCTTTAGGTGGCAATAAAGGTTCGTGTAAGCTCTCAARCAGTCACAACAGGAAATGGGAGCTTACACTGCCTGAAGCAGAGATAAGATTATTTGACCAATCGAATAAACCTGCATGACCAGATCCCCCTCGGTCTCATTGCTGTACCCCTAAAAAATAATCTCCTGGGTGCAAGGACTCCTTAAGTTCAACTCAATGTGACCACTGGCGCAAATTATTCCCAGGGTCACAAAGATCGAGTCCTGCATTTACATGTGGGGATAATCCACTACCATCAGTTTCAGGGTAACCTGCTGGTCTTAAACAGAAGAAACGAGGACCTACTACTTTTATTCACATTGTCCCCTTCCATCTCAGGGTACTAACTTTGGGGTCCGTTTATGGAAGGTGCAAAGAAGAAGATCAAAACACTTGTAGTATTTCACCATTATCACTGCCATATACCTATGCCTGAAGCAGGCCGCTCATACACACAAAAATTTACTCACTAAAAAGAGGTGAGTGACCGACATATCGATGTGGACATAGCAACCACTAACTGTGATAACGGTTGAAAATAACGCGGTTACAGCTTGTAACTCTCATATACTCGACATTGTGGTGATTGAATGAACCTCAGCAACTCAACTATTCTTAATTAAGGGAAGTGCAGAGCGGTCCAAATCGAAATTCGGGGGAAAAGGTAGTCGCCATTCACCTGATACGCAAAAACTGTCCTCTGATCCCGTTCAGGATCAGCCTCAGGTTCATTCGCCACCTGCTCCTCCTTACGCTCCTTAAGCTCTCGAGACCGTCTCCTGTGAAGTCCACAAACCAGAACTACTGTCAGAAGTGCTAGCTCATACAGATGTTTAGGGCAATGAATCATGGACATTGCCGAGTCCGCARCGCTAAAGCATATTCAGAACAATCCAGAGAAGCCAAAATTGCCAAGGCATTCATTCAAAACTAAAAACTATTACCAGAAGAGCTACCTAATACATTTCAAGAGCTCATAATACGTATGCAATMTATATTGGCTATTCCATTCCATTTCAAGGTCCAGATAATCTTCATAAACGAGCTGCAAGTGCCAAAACAATACCGGTGCTCTCGTTCGCGCTCTTTCTCCCGTTCTCTTTCTCTCTCTCGTTCCTTCTCCCTCTCCTTTTCCCTCTCTCGCTCCTTCTCGCGCTCCCGCTCGCGGTCCTTATCCCTGCTGCGATGCCGATCCCGCGACCTATCCCTCTCCTTCTCCTTTTCCTTATCTCGCTCGCGCTCCTTCTCCCTCGACCGCGGCTTCTCGCTGCTCTTCTTCACACTCCCTTCCCTCCCTTCCCGCTGTCTGGACRCCTCCTTTTCCACATCCCCTCCTTTCTCTCTCCCCTTGTCCGACCTGCTGCTCCTACTTCCCCGCTCCTTCTCCTTCTCCTGGCCCCTGTCCTCACCGTGATCCCCCCGCACACTCCTGGAAGAACGATCCCGCTCTTTCTCCCCCCCACCCCGCTCCTTCTCCCTCTCATCGTCCTCCGCGCGCGTGCGCTTGCTGCGGTGGTCGTGGACGTCGCTGGTGTCGCCGCTGCGRCGCTTGTAACTGGAGTTGCGTCGGCTGTCGCGATCGTTCCCGTTGTGGTTGTTGTTGTTGTTGCCCACTTCGCTTGTTACATGACTGCTATTGTTGTTGTTGGCCGCTTTCGTAGCGGTATCGTTCGCTTCCGTCATCTTCTCCAGATACTCGTACTCGTCGAACTCCATGGTGACGGCGACGGAAGAAGAAAAAATTAGGCGCTCCGCCGTGCAACCGCAAGGCCAGGCGACACCGAGATGAAACCACACTGGCTGCAACCAAACCCTAGAAGACGGGCGGGCGGGGGAAAGGGTAAGGGAAAAGGAAAAGGGGGGAGAGGAGAACACAACGGAAGTCTGCGAGAAGCCAAGACTTGCGAAACGAAGCCTCTTCTGCTTTGGGTCCTGCCCAAGACCCTTCACCTTGGAGTGTCCTTTCTATGTTTTATTATTTATTTTCTCCACCCATAGGGGGGAGAAATAGCAATGGTGCCCAATGATTCAAAAGTTCAAAATTTATATAAGTAAATGAAAGTGAAATATGTGCCAAAAAAAATATGATGAAATATCACATTTGTCAACAAAAAAAAAAAATTTAAGTAGTGCCAATATTTTACGAAAATTATTCTTTTCTAAAAACAACAAAAAGTTGTATGATAAAAAATACATGTTTGCAAAAAAATTCCGTTCTTAGAATCCATCAAACCTTATTTTTATYAAGAGATTATTTAGTAGCTACTTGTTAACCTTGACCTGCACTTTCCCATTTAAATGTTGGAGCTTGTCATTGTCAAAGAATTTATTTCTTAAGACTAGTTGAATTGTGACATGTGGATGTTTAAGAGTAACAACATTCTAAGATTGTCACATAGGAATTTTTTCATACAATAGTGAAATAGAATATTGTCCTAAAGATCATACAAAAAGATATATACAAAAGTAATACATATTTATTTCAATATAGATGTTTGCTATTTGCCACGTGTTTATGGACTTGACACCTTCTCCAATAACATTGCTATAAGATTCATATTACTATGCAAATATTAAATAAAAAACAACCAAACATTGCCCCCCTACTAAACCTACATTGAACATTATCTTGTATCCACAATCAAACATGCTCACTTTATAATCATGAAACATACCCTATTTCCCCTAAAAAATTTCCGTTTGTCTCATTTAATATCTGTATCTTCATTTTTAATTTTTGCACTCATTTCACACAAATCACAAATACCAGATATTATTCCCTTAGACTTTGATTTTTTGTTTCCTTAATTCTACAAAATGGAACATCATAGACCATTAATTAAAAAAGATTCTTTCTTTCTACAAAGAAGATAACATAATTATTACCTCTATAATGTCATGACTTGAAGTATACAATAAGGTACATTAGTTTTTCTAGTTCACCTAGTTAGAAAATTTTTCTATGCTTTTCCTTCCTAGGGTACCTTCTTCTTAAACGTATATACATTAAGCATATTTTTTATATTTTTTAAAAATTGTTTTTCTAATTTTAAAGTATTCCCGAAAAATCATGAGTATTGTAGCAAAGTGTCCAAAAAACGGCAGGCCTTTCTTGCAATGACCCTACAATGAGCTAGAAGATAACTAGGGCAAACAATAGTTTACCATTGGCAAGTGAAGTTGGGCAGGATAATTTTTTATTTTGATCAAAAAGAATAATAATTTTCAAGCACTCCCAATCAAATGCCACCCTAATCATTGAGGGATAGTATTATTTTGGTTCCTCAAAAGCAAATTTGGTACTTAAAATTGGTATCTAAAGTCACCTATAAGCATTACATAAATCAACTAAATGGTTTCTAAAAATTAATATTTTTTTATCATCCACGCTAATTCTATCATACACACTAGTGTGCCCTATGCCATTGCCACAATCAAAATAAAAGTAAACGTAATTTTGTAGTTTTATAATTCATAAAAACTTCAAAACTCAATTGTTTTCACATGGTAGGTCTAAACGCCATGAAACAAAACTTCTGCATCCCTCTTTGTAGAATGCTTTTCGACAATATTAAAAATGCAATAGAGGGACGCACAGTCTTTAAAGATCTCAACATAACAAAAAAACAAAAAAAACAAAAACAAATTCATTTTATGGATTAGCATGCCCTATGTTGTTGCCACAAGATAATAAAAGAAAAATAAAAGTAAATTTTAATTCTTAAAAACTTCAAAATTTGGTACTTTTGTCCTCTTAGGTTTAAATGCCATGAAACAAAACACGTGCATCCTTCCTCATCGAGAGCTTTTTGACGGTGCCAAAAACGTTGTCAAAAGGCATTGACGATCCAAGAGATCTCAACTTGCAAGTAAGTGATGTGAGACTCATAAAAGATGTTTTTATTCTTTATTTTTTATTTTTGCCATGGTTTACAACATTTTTTTGACATTTTTGCAAAACTCTTTTGGACACTTTTTTGAACACATCAAATTTAACACATTTATTTACACTAAAGTGTCAAAAATTGAGATTATTTTTAACATATTTTTGCCATTCAAGTATTAAAAATCTATTGAAGACGACACCCTTCTTGGGTAATATGATCCTAATACTCTAGGGAACAAAATTGAGACAACTTCATGGACACTTGCCCAATTGCCAAGGTATTATTGCAATTATAATTATTTAAACATTTATTTTGAACCATAAYAATTACATCCAATGAACCATAATGAACATGTAGCTTAAAAACACGAAATCAATCAAAAATTATCTTTAGTGACAAATGAAAATGCAACCTCCTTYAAGGTCCTTGATTTATGCATGAAAATAAAGAATATAGAAAACATTGAACAATGGAGCATGAAACAATGGTTGTATATTAGCCAACGAGAATAACAAAGAGTTCTTTGTGTAATATATACTTATTGAATTGAAAGTCTTAACAATAACTTTTGTAATTGCTAAAAACACTTGTAAGGCCATATTTGTTATATTGAGACTTTT